>CAUYQG010102810.1:0-30947 GCA_963574415.1 Tarsius wallacei
AATATCTAGTCATTCCACAAGTATTTATTGGAAGTCTGATATGTGCCAAGCACTATGCTAGGTGTGGGCACTATAATGAATGGAAGCCGGGCTCGGTGGCTCACCCTGTAATCCCGCGCTTTGGGAGGCTGAGGTGAGTGGGTTGCCTGAGCCCGCGGGTTCGAGACCCACCTGGGCAACTTGGCGAGACCTCATCTCTACAATAAATCAAAAAATCAGCCAGGCGTGGTAGTGCATGCCTGTAATTCCGGCTACTCGGAAGGCTGAGGCGGAAGGATCGCCGGAGCCCAGCGGATCTAGGCTGCGGTGGCTGGGAGCAGCCACTGCAGTCCAGTCTGGGCGACAGAGTGAGACTCCAACTCAAAAAAATAAAATAAGATAATATAATGAATGAAAGAGACAGAGCCCCCGTCATTATTATTATTATTATTATTATTATTACTTTGAGTCAGAGTCTCACTCTGTCGCCCAGGTTGGAGTGCAGTGGCATGCTCATGGCCACCCCAGCATTGACCTGCTGGGCTCCGGCTATCCTTCCACCTCAGCCTTCCAAGTAACCGGAACTACAGGTGCACGCTACCACACCCAGCTAATTTTTTGTTCTATTGTAGAGACGAGATCTCACCAAGTTGCCCAGACTGGTCTCAAACCACTGGGTTCAGACAGTCCTCTTGCCTCAGCCTCCCAAAGTGCTGGGATTACAGGCTTGAGCCACCACACCCAGCTTATTATTTATTATTATTATTATTATTGGGTTTTTTTTAGTCAGAGTCTCACTCTGTTGCTCAGGCTGGAATGTAATGGCATGATGACAGCTCACCAAAGCCTCAAACTCCTGGACTCAAGAAATATTCCTCAGCCTCCCAAGTAGCTAGGATTATAGGTGCGTGCCACCAGGCCCGGCTAAATTTTTTTTTTTCTTTTTTTTTTTGGTGGAGTTAAAAATCTCACTATGTTGCCTAGGCAGGTTGTGTCAAACTCCTAGGCTCAAACAATCCTCCTGCCTCAGCCTCCCAAAGTTCTAGGATTACAGGTGTGAACTACTGTGACTGGCCTCGGTCCTTATTAAACCTATGTTCTGGTAAAGAAGAGAGATGATGAAACAAGGAATCACACTGAACTAAGTGCTAGGATAAGAGAAGTAAAGACCGTTACAAGCTGCACTGAACTGAGTGGCAAAACAGTTGAATTCCAGCTTGGCTGAGTTCTTCATAACTGTTTGCCTCCTCACTAAATGGCCTCTGCTGTATCCTGGGTTCCTGTGTTTGACCTTGGTCATTTACATATCACCTTCCTTAAAGTCAGCTATAGTTTCTTGCTGTTTGCTACTATATGGTGCTGCTCCTACGATTTTTCTACTACTCAATAAAGTACATAAAGTGATTAAAATAAGACTGACAAATACGTGGTGTATTAGTTACCCATTGCTGAATAACAAATGGTCCCACAAGGCACACTTTTTTTGCATCGTTTATGTGGGTCAGGAACCCCCAGAAATCCAGCACACTTCACTGGATCCTCTACCTTAGGGTCTCTGGCATGGTTGCATGCAGTCAAGGGCTAGAGTCCCATCTGAAGGCAGGATTCCATTCTGCAAGGATGGTTGGGCTAAGAGCTCCAGTTCTTAGCTAACTGTTTCCTGGAAGCCATCCTTAGCTCCTTGTTATGTGAGTGTCTCCAACATGGCAGTTTGCGTCTTTTGTAACCTAACCGCGGAAGTGACATTCCATCACCCTCATTATATTCTGTTGGTTGAAAGCAAGTCACTAGGGCCCACTCACAGGGATGAATACTAGGAAGAGGATCACTAAGGGTCATCACAGAGGCTGCTTACCCCATATGCCAAGCACATTATAGTCTTTCCTCTAGAGGCCATAGCGGATATCACTAACCAATCATGGCGCTCTCTCTCTCCTACAAGACCCAGGAAAGGCTTCAAAATCTTGCCTAGCACAGGGCTCCAAGAGGTTTATTACCAGTCAATTGGTGAGATAAAACTTATTTCCTGTCTCTTATTTAAGCAGTAATCATTCCAAGTCATTGCTGTATGGAAAATATTTAGGTAGGGAATCTGGACAGAAACAGGCGACTCTTTTTGGAAACAGAACTACAACATGGTGTGACTGTAACCATCGTTTTCGAAGTCAGTGGAAGGGAAGCAATGTTTGTAGCAGAAAAAACTGATAAAGACTTAAAGACAACTTATCGCAGTAAAGGTCATGATCAGGAAATACACATCACAGCATGCAAGCTCCCATATGAACTGAGATTACATTATGAATGGACATTTACAAGAAGAATAAATCCTGCCTAGGACAGAGATTATTCCCTTGGCTGCATTGAACAATAGTTCTCATCAATTTTACTCAATGAAAAACACTGGAGATGGATATCAGATACCATAAACTATATGTTTCTGTCTAATGTCTGTCTCAGACTTGGGGGTTTCCTGCTATAATTTTAGCAGTATTTCTCCACTTTCCTTCACTCACCCTCTCACTGCGTGAACATAAAAATCTCGTTACCTATTTGCAAAGGAACTTCTCTGCAATCTCTCTTCTGAGAGAGCCATTTACATATCTGTGTATTTTATTCCTATTACGCAATGAGGACCTTCTCATTCTTAAGCAATCCTTTCATGTTTGTCCACACCAGCTTTGGACTTCTAAAGACTTCATATCTGTCCACAGGGCTTCTAAAATATATATATACTGATCTTTAAACAGTCCCCTAGGAGATTAAGATTTTTTAATATTTCATTTTAAAAATAATTTCAATAGTTCAGAAAACCTTCAATAATAGTACAATGAGTTCCTGCATACCCTTTACCCAGATTCCTCATATTTCCCTCCTCACTCTTTCAATATGTATACTTATTTTTTTTTCCTAAACCTTTTTTTTTTTTGATTTGGAGTCTCACTCTGTCACCCAGACTGAGTGCAGTGGCCACTCCCGGCCATGCAGCCTCGACCGCAGCCTCAACCAGCTGTGCTCCGGCTATCCTTCCGCCTCAGCCTTCCAAGTAGCCGGAATTACAGGCGCACTCCATGCCCGGCTAATTTTTCTATTTATTGTAGAGATGAGGTCTCCCCAAGTTGCCCAGGCAGGTCTCGAACCCGTGGGCTCAGGCAATCCACTCACCTCGGCCTCCGAAGGTGCGGGATTACAGGCTGAGCCACCGAGCCCAGTTTTCCCCGAACCATTTAAAAGTAACTTGCAGCTGGACACAGTGGCTCACACCTGTAATCTCAGCACTTTGGGAGGCTGAGGTAAGTAGATTGCTTGAGCCCAGGAGTTCAAGATCAGTCTGGGCAACATAGGGAAACCTCATCTCTACAAAAAATCAAAAAAGTAGCTGGGTGTGGTGGCATGCCTTTGTAGTCCCAGCTACTTGGAAGGCTGAGGTGGAAGGATCGCCTGAGCCCAGGAGGTCGAAGCTGCTGTGAATCATAATCATCTTGATCATGCCACTGCAGTCCAGCCTGGGCAAGAGAGTGAGACCCTGACTCAAAAAAAAAAAAAAAGTGACTTGCAGAAATAATGCCCATTACCCTTGATTATTCCAGTGTGTATTTCCTAAAACCAAGGGCACTCTCCTAAACAGCCTAGTACAGCCATGAGACATTGATTCAAAGATGCCTCTAATCCACAGACCTCTTCTGCATTTCACCAATTATCCCAATAATGTCTTTCATAGGTTCAGGACTCAGTCCCAAACACATACTGCATTTAGTTGTAAAATCTCTTCCTCTCTTCACCCGCCTTCTGCAACAGTTCCTCAGTATTCCCCTACCTTTTGTGAACTGGACATTTTTTAAGAGTACAGGCCAATAACATTGCACAACACCCCTCAGTCTGGGTTTGTCTAATGTTTCCCAAAGATTAGATTTAGGTTATGCTTTTTCAGCAGAAATATCAGAGAAGTAATGTGTTTTTCTCAGTGTGCATCCCATCAGCGGGTATCCAATGTGTGTCTCTATATAGTGGCTTCCAGATTTCTCCACTGTGAAGTTAGTTTGTAAGTATTTTGTACTTAGTTACTTAACAAGTAATTAATTAAGATTTTGTGAGGAGATACTCAGAGGCTCTGTCACTATCCTGTTCCTCATCAGATTTAAACTACCAGTTCTAACCCTCGTTGATGATTCTTGCCTGAATCTGTTATTTCTTTGATAGTTGCCACTTGGGCATGAGTGGTCTAGATTGTCAGCTCCTCTTCAAATGCTCCTAAAACTGTTTGATCTGAGAACATGCAGTTTTAGGAGCATCAGGATCCCCTTCTGAATACTCAGATTGCCCGGACACCTTCTTTGGGACATGCACAGACAACGTGAAGGACGTCCCTTGGGGGTGTGTTCTAGGCCTCAGTTGGTCTTCTCCCACTTCCTGTTTCACAGCTCTTTTCAACAAAAGAAATGCCCTCCTCTCACTCACCATGAATCTCATTGTGGTGCATTGCCCCAGGATAAAAAAAATCCAGGACTCCAAACAAAGGAGTGATTCAAAATCTAGTTGTTTCAGTGTTGAGAAAGTGAATCATTCTAACGATTGGATTACAAATCCTTTTGTAAGTTAACTCGTTTTCAATTCTTTGCTTTCAACAGAACTGAAGGAGGATCTGATGAAGTTGTCAGCTGGTACAGCATTAAAAATAATTTTGATGATAGATTACCATATGATTTTTGGCAAATAGCTTAGAAGATTTAAAGAATTGAGTGATGTTGCTATAACAAAACTCTTTCCATTCCCTTCTATTTATGTGAACAAAATTGCTCAGTCCTTATAGCTATGATCAAAAGCAAAGAAAAGGCCAGGTGCAGTGGCTCACACTTGTAATCCCAGCATTTTGGGAGACAGAGGCAAGAGGATTGCCTGAGCCCACAGGTTCAAGACCAGCCTGGGCAACTTGGCAAGACCTCGTCTCTACAATAAATCAAAAAATTAGCCGGGCATGGTGGCACATACCTGTAGTTCCAGCTACTTGGAAGGTTGAGACAGAAGGATCGCTTGAGCCCAACAGGTCAAGGCTGTGGTGACTATGAGCATGCCACTGCACTCCAGCCTGGGAGACAGAGTAAGATTCTGACCAAAAAAAAGAAGAAGAAGAAGAATATTGATAAAGTCTATGGTAAAAGAGGTATGAAGTTGGAACCATGGATCTGTATCAGTTCCACAAAATTAATTTGAGCCATGCCTGTAAACAATATTGTAAAATTCTTTTATTTTTTTAACCAGTAATTCTACTTTTCTGAATCTAGTTAAAGAAGATGCAAAGTTACCAAATTTGTTCATTATGTATTTGTTAATAATAGAGTGATAGTAGCAGTAAACAGAAAATAACTGGTATAAGGCGTTGTGTAAATTCTCTGGAATATTATACGGTTATTTAAAATGTTGCTGCCAAAAATATTTAGTGTTATAAGATAAAATGTTCAGGATATAATGCTAAGTAGGTTTTAAAAGTGTTGAAAGAAAAAAGAAAAAAGGGAGGGAGAAAAGGAGGAAACGAAGGAGGGAAAGAAATCTAAAACACATAAGTAAGACAAAATAGACAAGCAGATGGTGAACTTAAGGGGAATTTTTATTTTCTTGTTTACATTTTCGTTAGCTTTTAAATTATTTGCAATGCATGAATCAATTTTATAATCGAAAACAGTACTGCTTTAAAAAAACAAATTAAGTAAGCATTTCCACTTCTGAACTGCTGATTCTGAGGCAAAACAGATTTTACAGTCCACTAGCAGCATATCTGCTCAGAGACCCATAGAACTAGCCCATTCCCTAGTACCAGTCTATGGGTAGCAGCTTGACCTACAGGCTGATAAGCTGATGACTCTCTCTCTCTCTCTCTCTCTCTCTCTCTCTCTCTCTCTCTCTCTCCCTTCCTCCCCCACCCTCTCTCTCTCATTCTCTTTCTCTCTCTCTCTCTCATTTTCTCTCTCTCTCTTTTTCTTCTTATTCTTTTCTCTCTCTCCTCTCATTCTCTCCCTCTCTCTCCTCGCTCTTTCTTTCTCTCTCATTCTCTCTCTCCTTCTCTCTTTCTCTCTCTCATCCTCCCTCTCATTCTTTCATTTTCTTTCTTTCTCTTATTCTCTCTCTCTCTCTCTCTCTCACACACACACACACACACACACACATACACACACACACACACACTCATACACACACACAAGCATAGAGAAGGATATTCTAGCATGTCCCTTGAGAGGCTACTTCCTTTCTTTTATCCTGAATAATTTAAATGGAGCTGAAGGAAGCTATTCTTTTCCATGAGCTTGATATGAAAGGGTCGAGAGAACCCTGCAATGAGTTACTTTCATTTATCAGTATTATCATGATTAAGTGTCCCTTCTTACATTATTCATTCATTCAACAAATCATTTTGAGTGCCTGTCAGACACTCAGCTAGTCACGCTGATGGAGACAAAGATTTAGTCATTCATTCAGCTGCTTAGTCAGTCAGTAAATAGCATTTCCTCCAGTATTCACCCACTGTGAGACAGGTGCTGTTCAAGACACTGCAGAAACAGTAGGAAGCTAGTTAGATACAGTGCCTGTCTTCAAGGAGCTCACCGTCTCGTAGGAGAGCAAGACAAACAAATAAAAATAATTGGTCAGGCACGGTGACTCAAGGCTGTAATCCCTGCAAGGTGGGAGGCCAAGGTGAGAGGATTGCCTGAGCCCACGGGTTCGAGACCAGCCTAGACAATTTGGTGATACCTCATTTCTGCAAGAAATCAAAAAATTAGCCAGGCGTGGTAGCGCGGACCTGTAGTTCCAGCTACTAGGAAGGCTGAGGCAGAAGGATTGCCTGAGCCCAGGAGGTTGAGGCTGTGGTGGCCAGGAGCATGCCACTGCACTCCAGCCTGGCTGACAGTGTGAGACTCCAACTCAAAAATAATAATGACAATAATAATAAGTACAGCTTGTAGTATGTACCATGCAGAAACACATGGGTATTGGAACAGAAACCTGCACCATATCTAAATAGACAGTGTAGTCAGGTAATGCCTCTATAAGCAGGGGGGTTGGGGTATGACTAGGAGAACAAGAAGAAACCAGCCATGGGAGAGCTGAGCTCAGGTGTAGAGCTCAGGTATAGAGAGACCGTAAATTCAAACTTGAGGCAGGAAAGGATGCAAGGGGCTCTGGGAATAGGAAGGTGCTCCATGGATGGCACTCAGAAGGTTCTGAGGAGAGGCAGGCAGCCTCTTTTGCCAGGATAGTGAGCATGGTTGAATCCAACCCAGAGTCTGAGTTCACAATTGTATCTTAAAGAGCAGAATAGGAAGTAGGTATAATTATGACATAAACCGGGAGTAAACAATTTTTCTGTAAAATGCCAGATAGTAATTATATTTGGGTTTACAGTCCTTAGGGCCTCTATTGGGACTACTCAACTATGCCATTGAAAGGGAAAGGCAGAGGCCAGGTGTGGTGGCCTACGCCTATAATCCCAGCACTTTGGGAGGCTGAGGTGAGAAGATTGCCAAGCTCACGGGTTCGAGACCAGCCTGGGCAGCTTGGCAAGACCTCATCTCTACAATAAATAAAAGAATTAGCCAGGTGTGGTGGTGAGTGCCTATAGTTCCAGCTACTTGGAAGGTTGAAGCTGAAGGATCACCTGAGCCCAGCAGGTCAAGGCTGGGTGATAGATTGAGACTCCAACTCAAAAGAAAAGAAAAAAAAAAGAAAAAGAAAAAGAAAGGGAAAGGCGATCACAGATAATATGTAAAAGAATGGGCAGCTTCATTTATAGAGACAGGCCATGGGCCATAGCTGGCCAACCCCTGATATAACGTCATAAAAATGTCCAGAGAGTGTATGGAAAATCAGACAAGGGGAAGATGACTTCCTGAGGTGAGCGCTGTGCTGAGTGTTGAGAGATGGGGAGACTTCAAAAATAAAATAATGAGAGGAAGGGAAATTTAGGCAGAGGGAACAGCAGAACCCAAAGCCCAGAAGCAGGAAAGTCCAGCAGCTATAGGCAAGTTTGAAGAGCAGTGGGAAGTACATTTGGAAGCATAACTGGTTTTGTTTTGTTTTGTTTTGTTTTGTTTTGTTTTGTTTTGTTTTGTTTTGAGTCAGAGTCTCACTCTGTGGCCCAGGTTGGAGTGCAGTGGCATGCTCACGGCCACCCCAACCTCAACCTGCTGGGCTCAGGTGATCTCTCTGCCTCAGCCTTCCAAGTAGCTGGAACTAGAGGTGCGTGCCACTATGCCCAGTTAATTTTTTTATTTATTGTAGAGACGAGCTCTTGCCATGCTGCCCAGGCTGGTCTCAACCCCTTGAGCTCAGGCAACCCTCTTGCCTCTGCCTCCCAAAGTGCTGGGATTACAGGCATGAGCCACTGTGCCCAACTGGAAGTGGTTATTTTATTCCTCAGATATGTTGAGGGCCTATGAAGGGGTAGGCACTGTGCTAGATGGTTGGAGATGAGGATGAGGGGGAATAAGGAATGATGCCTGAACTCTAGGACATCAAAGACTAGAGGGGTCCACAGATATGCAAACAAGACATCATATAATCAACTCAGTATGAGAAAGTCAGGGAAGGTTTTCCAGCAAGGGTGAATTGAGAAATTAACTTTTTTCCCTTCTAATTGTTTTATTTAATGTTTTATTAAATAGGTAAATACAAGCATATGCTATAATATTACAAAGACACAAAAGGATTTGCAGTGAAAATTCTCTCTCCCAAACTCCATCCCTCAAGCCTACCCAATATCCCCTCCCCAGAGACAACCAGTGTCATTGGTTTCTTCTGGATCCTTCCCGAGCTAGCCCATGCAAATACAAGCAAATGAGCATGTTTGGGGTTCTATCTTTTTTCTCTTTATTACACAGATGACCTGAACTGAACTTTAATATGAATTTTCCAGAGGAGGGGATCTGAAGAATTAAAGAAAGAAAACAGCAATGGCGGCAAAGAGAAAGACGTCTTATGGGCAGGATGGAGGCTGGGCCTGGGCATGGTGGCTCATGCCTATAATCCCAGCACTTTGAAAGGCCAAGGCAGGAGGATTACTTGAGGCCAGAATTTGGAGACCAGCCTGGGCAATATAGTAAGTCCCCATCTGTAAAAAGTATATATTAAAAATTTGTTTAAAGATCAAAGATAGAAAAGGCAGGAGATGGCACAATGCGTGGATTGGGTTACATAGGACAAGCTATCCTGTGTTGCTGAAACACTAAATGTGAGACAGAAAGGTAGGAGGCACCAAATCATGGCAAACTTCAATTATCATGTTGTGGAACACCAATGTAATCTAGTTAGCAGCCAGAATCCAACAGAATTTTATAAGCATGAGAGTGACTTGTGCTAATTGGTGTTTTAGAAAGCTAGTTCTAGCAGCTGACAGGACAAATATCAACGTGAGACTTGAATGTCAAATAAGAAAATTGAGCTTCTCTCCTTCAGTCAGTGGGAGTCAATGAAGGTTTTTAAATACAGGTGGGGTGATATCAGCCAAATGCTTCAGTGTTAGATGAAGAATAACTAAAATAAAACCAAATAAGTGGCAATCTAACTATTCATCAACCCTCAGCAGATATGTAGGCCTTTCATTTACTTTTTAATTATAAGGAAGAAATTTGTATTAGTTATCTCCGGTTGTATAATAACTTACCCCAAAACTCAGTAGCGCCAGGCTCGGTGGCTCAGCCTGTAATCCCTCGCTTGGGGAGGCTGAGGTGAGTGGATTGCCTGAGCCTGCGGGTTCGAGATCCGCCTGGGCAACTTGGCAAGACCTCATCTCTACAATAAATCAAAAAAAAAAAAAATTAGCCGGGCATGGTAGCACGCGCCTGTAGTTCCAGCTACTTGGAAGGCTGAAACCTTCATCGCCTGAGCCCAGCAGGTAGAGGCTGCGGTGGCTGGGAGCAGCCACTGCACTCCAGTCTGGGTGACAGAATGAGACTCCAACTCAGAAAAAAAAAAAACTCAATAGCTTAAAACAACGCACATTTATTATCTCTCAGTTTCTGTGGGGCAGGAATCTGGGCACAGCTTAGTGGAGTCCTCAGCATCAGAGTGTCTCACAGGCTACAATCAAGGTATCAGTCAGGACTGGGGTTTCATCCAAAGGCTCTACTGGGGAAAGATTCGCTTCCACTTCACTTGCATGATTGTTGGCAGGATTCAGTTCATCGAGGGTTGTTGAACTAAGGGCCTTAGTTCCTTGTTGATTGTTGACCAGTGTCCATCCTTAATTCCTTGACACGTGGGTCTCTCCCACATGGCAATTTGTTGCATAAAATATACATGCTGAGACAACAATAAAAAGAGTCTACTAGCAAGTCAGAAGTTAAACACTTTTATAACCTAATTAGAGAAGTGACATCCTATCACCTTTGCCATTTCTATTGGTTAGAAGCAAGTCACTAGATCCAGCTCATATTCAGGGACAGGGGATTATACAAAGGTAAGACTATAGGGAGGTGGGATTATTGGGGGCCAATTTAGAAGCTCAATGAGGATTGCTCCTGCAAGAATTACAAACCAGGACAAGGCCTGGAGGAATGAAGCCTGTATTGTTCCACCCCTGATCTAGCCAGGAAGTCACCTCGCTCTCTCCAGCCCGCCACTTACCACCCTTATTACCTACCACTGCCATACCACTGTCATTTTTATCCACTCCTCCTAATAACAAAATGCTGCCCTCTTGAAGTCAGAGCATCTGGGAATGTTTATATGCAAGCTGTGTTGGGCTGAATCTCTCTGCTGGAGTCAGATTGTTATGAAAATCTCCTCACTACTGCTGCTGCTGCAGCTGCAATTTATAGCATCCACTGACGAAAGGAAACATCTTTAAAAAGTGAAGATGAATTCTTACCTGGCCCCTTACGTTTTCAAACAGAACAAACTGGTTTGGGGATTGGCCTCCTCTCCTAGCGGGGCTTTCCAAACCATCATGTTGCCTTAGAACAAACAAGTCAGGGAATGCCTGGAGGAACTCAGAGCTCAGAATCCAGGCTGTGTACGTGGCTATTCCAAACCACTCCAGGCCTACGGAAGAGACAACAGTTACCACTGTATATGACTCCTATATGCCTGGGACTGGGGTAAAAGCCTTACCCTCATTATCTTGTTTTAGTTCACCAACTGGGCAGGGTTCACGCTATTATCCCCATTTGACAGAGGAGGAGCCGGAGGCCCAGTGAGGTTAGATAACAGGCATGGATACTCACAATACCAGGATTCAAACACAGTCAGTCTGATTCCAAAGCCTTGCACTCTTAAATTGGGGACCAGTAATAATTTAACTTTACACACAGTCATGTTTTTTCCTAAATTCCAAGGAGGCCTCATCAGCTAAAGATAATTTGGAGAGGAGAGAAGGGCATCATCATCTAAAATACATCCGTTTACAATGGAAATCAAAATGTCATTGTAAATAGTGGAAGGAAAATGTTTTATTAGGACTATATCTTTAAAAATAAAAGTAAAAATAAAGAGGAACATTTCATTAAAAACAAAAATTAGGGGCAACCCCCTCGGGCACCCTCCCACTATGGGAGCTTTTCTATCCTCTCAATAAATCTTGCTTTAAAAAACAAAACAAAAATTAGGTCGGGAGTCAGCAAGCTTTTTCTGAAAGACCCAGACAGTAAATATTTTTGGCTTTGTAGGCCACGTGGTCTCTCTACTACAATTACTCAAGTCAGCCACTGTAGTGTAAAAGTAGCCACTGACAATAAATACATGAACAGGCCTAACTGTGTTTCAATAAAGATTTATTTACAAAATCTGATGGTGGGCCAGATATATCCCTCAAGTTATCATTTGCCAACAACATTATTATTTAGCTCATATTTTTGTAATGTATGCCAATTCATAGAAAAAGCAAGAATCGTGTGGTTTTGAACATAACATTTTCTGACAAAAGTGTGATAACATTTTACACATTTATAATTGTGATAACATAGTACAATATAATCCCTTCCTGTTGATCTGCAATTTTACCAAAAAAAGAATCAATTGTGCAAAAATATCTGAGGGCTTTATCACTCTTCTCAAGGTCTCCCTCAGTCCTTTGATAGCCAGATGATTATACTTTGAAACTTCTATAACATCATTCTTCTAGATTTTCTTTTCTTCAGTTGTAAATTTATCTAACTCCTCTAGAACTCTGTTTCTTTCTTCCTTTCTTTCTTTCTTTTAGTTCGAATCTCACTAACATCATAGGCAGGTGCCACCACACCCTGCCAAATTTTTTTTTTTTTTATTGTAGAGACAAGACCTCCCCAAGTTGCCCAAACTGGTCTCAAACTCATGGGTTCAGGCAATTCTCTCGACTTCACCTCCCAAAGTGCTGGGATTACAGGAGTGAGCCATCATGCCCGGTCTTCTAGAGTTCTCTTTCTGTGTGACTCAAATAGTTCTTTTTTATCTACTTTGTGAAATCCTGTGCATCTGTAAGATTTGCTGTTCACTTTCAAGAAACTTTTCATTGTGTTTGCCTGTTTGCTAAGTGGACACCCAATAGGCAGCAAGAGAGAAGAACCAGCCGGGTGCGGTGGCTCATGCCTATAATCCCACCACTTTGGGAGATGGAGGCAAGAGGATTGTCTGAGCCCACAGGTTCGAGACCAACCTGGGCAACATGGTGAGACCTCATCTCTACAATAAATCAAAAAATTAACTGGGTGTGGTGGCATGGGCCTGTAGTCCCAGCTATTTGGAAGATTGAGGAAGAAGGATCACCTGAGCCCAGCAGGTCAAGGCTGCGGTAGCCATGAATGTGCTGCTGCACTCTAGCCTGGGTGACAGAGTGAGACTCCAACTCAAAAAAAAAAAAAAAAAAGAGAGAGAGAGGAGAAACAACTAAAATTGTAACATAATGAACAATGAGCAATGAGCAAAGTAGATGCTGAGCAAGGAAGGATTTGAATAGGAACTAATTTTGTAATGGCCATGTCACTAGTGAATATAATTCACCATACATTGTTGCTATAATCTCAGCTTCCCTCAGCTTCCCTCCACCATTATTTGGTTCACAAATAATGAACTCTCAGGTAATGAGGATCTTCCCTGTATTTATCCATCTGTCCTATGCATACATTTTTCTCTTGCATTCAATCTATCATATCAATCATTTGTTGAGCAAATGATTATTTTTACTCTATAAAAAAAGTCACCTAACTTATACAA
This sequence comes from Tarsius wallacei, assembly GCA_963574415.1. NCBI lineage: Eukaryota > Metazoa > Chordata > Mammalia > Primates > Tarsiidae > Tarsius > Tarsius wallacei. Next base: position 13,153 of record CAUYQG010102810.1, read on the forward strand.
ATGTCCCCTTTCTATCCAAATTCTCACTATCTAAGCCCAGTAATCAAATAAGTTGAGATAAATTTTCCAATAAAATCCACACTATCTGAGCTCCGGTGTTAAATAGTTTCAGAAACACTGTATTCCTTGCTATAAAAACTTATTGTTAGCAGGGTGCAGTGGCTCATGCCTGTAATCCCAACGCTTTGGGGCAGAGGCGAGAGGATTGCCTGAGCTCAGGGGTTCGAGACCAGCCTGAGCAACATAGTGAGATCTTGTCTCAAAAAAATCAGTTGGACGTGGTGGCACATGCCTGCAGTTCCAGCTACTTGGAAGACTGAGGTGGAAGGATCACCTGAGCCCAGCAGGTCGAGGGTGTGGTGGCCGTGAGTGTGCCACTGTACTCTAGCCTGGGCAATAGAGTAAGACTCCAACTCAAAAAAAACCAAACTCAGTTTTTAGTCTCATAATCCAGTTCATCTTTGGGTAGGAAGGGATACTTGTTTGTTTTTCCTATTTCTTCCAGCAACTGAAAAGAGTTTTTTACTATCCTCATCTTATGGATGAAGATTCTGAGACCCTAAGAGACAAAGTAATTTGCCCAAGGTCTCCTGGCCAGTTAATGGTGAGGTAAGATTTAAAGCCAGATCTCACTAGCTCCAAAGCCCATTATCTTCCTTCTCTATGCCTTTCAAATATAGAGTTCACATTGATGAAAAGCCCAGTGTGGTCATCTATCACATGGTCAAAAATACAGATTCCTAGTCAGGCGCAGTAGCTCACGCCTGTAATTCCAGCACTTTGGGAGGCAGAAGCGAGAACCCCTGAAACAAGGGGTTCGAGAAGAGCCTGGGCAACTTGGCGAGACCTCATCTCTACAATAAAACGAAAAATAAGCCAGCTATGGCGGCACATGCCTGTGGTTCCAGCTACTTGGAAGACTGAGGCAGAAAGATCACCTGAGCCCAGTAGGTTGAGGCTGCGGTGGCCATGATCATGCCACTACACTCCAGCTTGGGTGACAGAGACTCCAACTCAAAAAAAAAAAAAAAAAACAAATTTCTGAGTTCTTTAAATCACACTTTAATTAACAATGCTAATTTTGTATCATAAGCAATGGTACTGCCATTTTTCTAAAATCCTGCAATGCAAATTTCAGTATTGAAGGAAATGCAATTTGAAAATTTGAACACAATTTCTTTGTTATAAATGTGATTCTCAAACTGTGAGCAGCAACATCAATATTACCTAGAAACTTAGAAATGCAAAGTTGAAGCCCCACTCCACCAGACAAGACTGAATCAGAAACTCTGGGACTAAGGCCCATCGATCTATTTTAACAAATTCTCCAGATGACTCTAATGCACATTCATATAAAGATGAACAACAGGCTGGACACAGGGGCTCAAGCCTGTTATCCCAGTATTTTGGGAGGCCAAGGTGAGGGGATTGCCCAAGCCCACAAGTTTGAGAACAGCCTGGGCAACTTGGCGAGACCGCATCTCTACAATAAATCAAAAAATTAGCCGGGCATGGTAGCACTCGCCTGTAGTTCCAGCTACTTGGAAGGCTAAGGCGGAAGGATCGCCGGAGCCCAGCAGGTCGAGGCTGCAGTGGGGAGCGGCCACTGCACTCCAACCTGGGTGGCAGAGTGAGACTCCAACTCAAAAAAAAAAATGAACAACAATGGTCTTGGATGATTCTTCCAATGAGAACCAGACCATATGGGTGCAAGAAGTCCTCATGCCTTCTTGATTTTCATAAAACTTGATTAATGTTCTTATTTTCCTTCTAGTCATTCATTGATTCATCTAACAAATACATATGAAGTCCCTCCCCTGGGTCAGATGTGATGCCAGGCACCAGGAACAAGGTAGGGAAGAAGACAGACACAGTCAGTCTTCTCGGGTTTACAATCTATTGTGGGTGACAGACCAGAAAACAGTCAATTCCAGGATAGCACAGTCAGTGCCTTGCAAGGTAAACACAGGATGCTGAGGCCCAGGGACTGCACCTAATTCAGCTCTGCAAGTCAGCGAAGATTTCCAGATCAAACAACTCAAAAGGGTAGGAGTCCAGAACTTTCTGGGGAGGCCTAGTGCTATGGGAGGTTGTTTTGTCTCTCCCTCAGCCTGCTTGAAGCAGCTTCAGATGGGATAAGAGGGTTAAGGGGGTACAAAACTCAACCTGTTGCTTTTAACTTGTTGGAACACTTATCTCCCACATGCATTAAAAACATATGGAAGGTCAAAGCTCCATGTGTTCGCTTGGTAGGGGAGCAGAAAATTGGATAAGCAAATACGCATACCTCCCTGATCCCAACTGCTGGACTCTTACTGCCAATTTACGTAATTTCCTGTGCTTATTTCAAAATAGTCAGGGGGGGCAGGAGACATTGTGAACACCATAACCAGGCCATTTAGGCTAGCAGCTGCTGGCACACCCCCTCTTCTTTGATTTAAAAAAAAAATTCCAGTGGAATTCAAGAGGAAAGCATCATTTGGGAAAGGAAAGAATAGCCTCTTCTTAAGAGAAATCAGTTAGACTCAACAAGCCATCCACAGATCAGGCTCCTGTTTATTCATTCCTTCATCCAGTTAAAGTGCTTTGAGTTCCTACTATGTGCTGACACTGAGGTAGGTACTGGAGACAGGACAAATACGAGAAGGGCCCTGACTGCAAGATGAGAGGTCAGAAAATGAATGTCACTTTAAATGTGATGCATGTTGAAAAGAAGAGAAGTTCCGTGCAGGGCTGATATTTAGTAAGTAGTACTTACCAGTACAAAATGAAGATTGTTAAATTGTTGAAATTCTTCTGTACTGGTTGATGAATGCTATACGTTTTTTACTGATATCACCCAGACATGGCTACAGAGGAGGACCTGAAGGGGCATTACAGCACCCACCCAAAATTACAGAGTTGGAAAAAAATGTTTAAGGAATTAGGGATAGGCAGGAGGTGGACAGGAGGTAGTTGAGTCTTCCTGGGAATAGGTAGCACGCGGGATCTCTGTGGTGATGGAGCAGTCTTGGCTTAATTGCGGTGGTAGATTCACAAATCTACACGTGGGATATAATTGCATAGACCTACATGCACACACAAAATACACAAATATAAAGTGCATGTACAGTGACTGAATTCCAGATAAGTTCTGTGGATGACACCAATCCCGACATCTTGGTTTTGATAGCACACTACGGTTATGTAAAATGTTTCCATTGGAGGAAACTGGGTAAAGGGTACACAGGGCTGCTCTGAATTATTTTTGCAACTTCCTGTGAATCTATAATTATTTTAAAAGTAAATAGTTTAAAAAGCAGTTTTAAATAGTTTAAAAACATATGGAAGTTTTGAAAATGGTTTATAAAAATAGTTTTTAAAACGTAGTTTGGAAATTATGGGAACGATCTGATAAATAACTTACACTGCAACATAACTTACTGAGTAGTAACTCAGTAAGCACATTTGCTCAACATATATTTTAATTTGTTTAGAGAATTAAAGGGTGCTATGGACTGAAGTGTGTTCCCCCAAAACTTCATATATACGTATTTGGAAATAGGACCCTTGGGAGGTAATTATGAGGGTGGGGCCCTCATGATGAGACTATAAGAGACACAGATCTCTCTCCTCTCCCTTCCCCTCCCCTCCCCTCCTGTCTGTCTCTCCCTTTTTCTCTCTCTCTCTTTCTCTCTTTCCTAAGTGAGGAGATATCAAGAGGGGCCTCTCCAGCTCCCTGATCTCAGACTTCCAGCCTTTAGAACTGTGAGAAAACCGAAAACAATGTCTGTTACTTAAGACAAAGGAAAATTGGCTGGGCTCAGTGGCTGAGCCTATAATCCCAGCACTTTGGGAGGCCCAGATGAGTAGATTGCGTGAGCCCCGCAAGTTTGAGACCCACCCAGGCAACTTGGCGAGACTTTCTCTACAATAAATCAAAAATTAGCCAGGCATGGTAGCACACGCCTGTAGTTCCAGCTACTTGGAAGGCTGAGGCAGAAGGATCACCGGAGCCCCGCAGGTCGACACTGGGATGGCCGTGAGTGTGCCACGGCACTCCTGACTGGGCGAGAGAGGGAGACTCTGCCTCAAAAAATAAAACAATTAAAAAATAAAAAAAGAACATCTCCAAATGTAAGCTAGTCTTTGGAATTCTATATTCTCTATGCAACCTCTCTCTCTCTCTCTCTCTCTCTCTCTCTTTCTCTCTCCAAATCCCGTTTCACTTCTGGTTCCTCCAATCTTCTTCCCATTCCCTCTCCAATCTGTAGTGCCTTTTTGTCTTCCTCCTTAACCCTCCTGACCCTCCTGATCACGCTTACCATGACAACCCATCTTTACATGTTCATACCCTTCCCGCTGTGGCGACCCACACCTCACTGGGACGTTGCCCCCGTGGACAGCTCTCGAGCCCACCTTACCTAAGCATCATGGTGCATGCCTTGCTAATATCCCAAGGTATTGTGTTCCCAGCACTCCCCACATCTACCTGCCAGCTAAGCCAACAAAGAAAATAAATGCTGTAACTCCAGCGCAGTTTTTTCTTTGTCGTTCAAGCCTTTTCTTTCAGTGCACACAAACCATCTACTGCGCAATTTATTCTAGGAACACGTCCTGGGACTGGCAACAAATTAAAAAGCCTTGGTTAAGGCATCTATCTTTACTTCCCTGGTCTTTTTTTCTTTTTTCGTAGAGATGGAGTCTCGCTATGTTGCCCAGGCTAGTCTTGAACTCCTGGTCTCAAGCAATCCTCCTGCCTCGGCCTCTCAGGATTTCAGACATGAACCACTGCACCTGGCCTTCCCTGGTTTTTGCTATAATTTCTCTTCCCTGTTTCTTCCAAAATCCTGCTCAGCAAATCCACAATGTCTTCTACTAGTTTCTAGGCATCTGATTCATCTGGGACGGGAGCATCTTTGTTCAGCAATGCCTGCCAGAACTTGCATTACTCTTTGGTGATTTCTGGAAATAACTTAATCCATCTCTTAGCCCCCACAGCTGAGCCTGCACTTTGATAAATTAAGATTTGCAATGAGATTTTTACCTGTTGCCATCCTACTGATAACCCCATCCCCAAATGCAGAGCTGAGAAGCAAAAGGCAGCACGATTAGCAACAGAATGGGCTCTGCCGGGCAGTGGCGGAGGTGGGTGTTGGCAGTGAGCAGAATCAAAGCTGCTGTATGATTTTTCAGCTGGGTACAGTGACCTTTCATTCCATGTTTGTTTGGAAATGACCTTTAAGCAGCAATCAGCCAAAACGAAATGCTTCAAAGAAATAAATTAGATAATGCAGATGTTTCCCAGTGGTAAGTTATGCCCAGGGAATACATCGGAAAATAAAAGTAGTTCAACCCCGGGAAGCCACGGGCTAGTCTGTCCATTAGACTAATAAGTGAATCCAGAGTTCTTGCAACCTCTGTCACTCAGACAATTGAGGACCCGAAGCCAGGGTGACCCAGGCAGGAAACATGATTATTTTCAGAATTGGACCCAAACTACCGGCTGATATTTCATTTTGATTCTGTTTGGAGCGGAGGTAACTGAGTTACTTGGAGACCTAACAAGTGATTGACCGTCTTGGAGAAGAACGTCCCCAAGGTTTGGGCCAGGCTGCAACCTGGCGAGCTCTGCATGCCCCCTCCCAGCCTCGCTCCAATGGAAGACATTGTTCACTTACATTATTTGACTCATCACTGAGCATCTACCACATTGGGCTCTTTGCACAGTGCTGGAGGAAATTCAGCCATTTGAGGTCAAAGGCAAGTGGAGAAAACAGATCTGCTGGGCCTGTATGGGGCTCACCCCTCTCCATCACAGCAATGTTTCTTTCCTGTTGGTGTCTTCTACTCGGCAGATTCCTGTCTTTTCCTCCCAGTCTCCCATTTTCCTCTTCTCACTTATACTGAATTCCACCCAAGGCGGCACTCCCAGACAGTACCAAATAGTGATCTGTGGAGCTTAACAAATCACTCACCCCGAAGTAGAACGCATCTGGAAAGAGAACCTCAGAATCAAAGACTTTGGCCTCTTCCACCACCTCCACTCAGCAAATCCTGGAATCTCCTGGACCCCAATCCCAGGGCAAGTGCCTCTTTCCTGCCCTGGGTGGTCTGCTAGTGGGATCCATGAGGGGAGATCCTCCAAAGAGAGAGAGTGCTTTCCTTCTGAAAAGGGGGTTTCCACAACCACCCCCAGTCACCTCCACTGTCCCATAACACCGGTCACTGCTCCCAAAGCAGAGGCTGCCTCACAAAAGGCCTTGCATGGGGCAGATGTGAGGCCAGAGCCCAACCCCCGCCCCCAAGAGCAGCCTGATTCTATCTCTAGCTCCCTTAGGGACAGCAGAGGAAGGCAGGGCATCAGCAGACAACCTCCAGAGGCCCCTTGAGGGCCGAAGCCGGGAGCCAGCCAGCCACAAGGAAGCAGGGGCCTCACGGACACCAAAATGGCTGACTGGGTGGGTTATTCTTCTCTTAGGAGGCCAAAGGTAGTTTATGGGAGCTGGGAGCTGTACATGGAGAATAAGGAGTTTTCAAAATACAGAGCATGAGTGAGGAAGTACCTAGTTCTGTCCTTGCTGAATCTTGCCAGGCTGGGAAGGGGGTGGAAGGGAAACTTCAGCACATGTGGCGATGGGAATACTGCCTGGAAGTCCCAGACCCAGTTCAGGTGTGAAGCTCCACCAACTCCATGTGGCAAGTCACAGCACCCTCTGCTTCCTATAATGGGGAAAACAGAGCCTCAAACAAATCCTTGTACATGAATGTTCGTGGCAGCACTGTTCACGACAGGCTAAAGGTAGAAGCAGGCCAAATGTCCATCAACTGACGAAAGGGTGAACACAATGAGGTCTATCCATACAAGAGAAATTATCCTTCACCCATGAAAAGGAATGAAGTACTGACACACGCTACAACGTGGATGAACCTCAGTGAAAGAAGCCAGACACAAAAGGCCACATCTTGCATGATTCCATTGATAAGAAATAGCCAGAATAGGTAACTCCATAGAATGAGAAAGCAGATTGGTGGTTGTCAGGGACCGCAGGAGGTGGGAATAGGTAATCACTACTTAACAGGTATGGGGTTTTATTATGATGTGATAAAAAATTTTTGGAGATAGATAAATTTGAATATACAACATTGTGCTAAATGCCACTGAATTGTTAACTTGAAATTTTTTTATTTTTACTTTTTTTTTTTTAGTTGGAGTCTCACTCCATTGCCCAGGCTGGAGTGCAGTGGCATGCTCACTGCCACCCCAGCAATGACCTGCTGGGCTCTGGTGATCCTTCTGCCTCAGCCCTCCAAGCAGCTGGAACTACAGGCGTGTGCTACCACACCTGGCTAATTTTTTTAAAATTTTTATTGTAGAGACGAGGTCTTGCCAAGTTGCCTGGGCTGCTCTTGAACCTGCAGGCTCAGGCAATCCACTCGCCTTGGCCTCTCAAAGTGCTGGGATTATAAGCTGTGCCACCGAGTCTGGCTGAATTTTTTTTTTTTTTTTTTAGTTGGAGTCTCACTCCTTCGCCCAGGCTGGAATGCAGTGGCACACACGCTCACAGCCACCCCAGCGTCGACCTGCTGGGCAGCAGCGATCCTTCTGCCTCAGCCTTCCGAGTAGCCGGAACTACAGACGCACACTACCACACCTGGCTATTTTTTATTTTATTGTAGAGACGAGGTCTCACCAAGTTGCCTGAACCCGCGGGCTCAGGCAATCCACTCGCCTTGGCCTCTCAAAGTGCTGGGATTACAGGCTGAGCCACCAGCCTGGCCAAAAAAATTTTTTTTTAAGACTGATGAGTAGGGTTTATGATAGTTAGGCTTCAATTTTGTGTTTCTGCAGAGGTATTTGCCTGTCCTGGGAGGGATTGTAAGAAGGGCCACTCCCTCCATTTCTAACCTGGAATCCCTGACACCACTGCCCCTAAACATGGCTAAGTTAAACTCTTACTTCTCGGTGGAATGATAGGTCGATTTGTTTATCAATTCTCCCTCAAAAGGCTATACATTCAATGAGGCAGTGATGTATCTGGTCCTCACTGCCTAGCCATGGGTGGACACTCAATAAAAATTTTTTAAATGAATAAGTGAAATATCCTGTGTACATTTTTTTTTTTTTGAGTTGGAGTCTCACTCTGTCGCCCAGACTGGAGTGCAGTGGCCGCTGCTGGCCACCGCAGCCTCGACCCGCTGGGCTCCGGCGATCCTTCCACCTCCGCCTTCCGAGTAGCTGGAACAACAGGCACATGCTACCACGCCCGGCTAATTTTTGATTGTAGAGATGAGGTCTCGCCAAGTTGCCCAGGCGGGTCTCAAACCCGCGGGCTCAGGCAATCCACTCACCTCAGCCTCCCAAAGGCACGAGATTACAGGCTGAGCCACCGAGCCCGGCTTGCGTACATTTTTAAAAAAAATAAAGCTATAAATGTGTTGATGGGAATGTAAAATGGTGCAGCGGCTATGGAAAACTGGATGGAGGTTTCTCAAAAAATTAAAAATAGAATTACCATCTGATGCGGCAATCCTACTTCTGGGTATGTATCCAAAACAATGGAAAACAGGATCTTGAAGAGATATATACACACCCTGGTTCATTACAGCATTATTCACAATAGCCAAGAGGAAGAAGCAACCTAAATATCCATCCATGGGTGAATGGAGAGAGGAAATGGGGCATATGCAGAAAATGGAGTATTAGCCTTAAAAAGGAAGGAAGCCCTATATGATGCTACAACATGGATAAACCTCGAGGACATTGTGGGGTGTGAAGTCAGCCAGTTACAGAAGAATAAAGACTGCATGATTCCACATACATGAGGTATCCAAAATAGTCAAATGCATAGAAACAGAAAGTAGAACGGTGCTGCCAGGGCCTGAGGGAGAGGAAGAAAAGGAGAGTTGTTTAATGGCTACAGAGTTTTGGTTTTGCCAGATGAAAAGTTCTAGATATATGTTGCATGCCACACGCATGAGGTTAACACTGCTGCACTATACACTTGAAAATGGTTAAGGTGGTAAATTGCATATTTTGTGTTTTTAACCACAATTTTACGAAGCCATAGGCATGGATATAGATGAATGTATGATTATACTTCCCAAATTTTTATTTTTAGAGACAGGGTCTTGCTATGTTGCCCAGGCTGGTCTCAAACTCCTGGCTTCAAGCGACCCTCCCACCGCAGCCTCCCGAGTAGCTGGGACTACAGGCACAAGCCACTGAGCCTGGTTAAGTATACATTTTCAATTTCTTTTTCGTAAAATTATGGGCCTGTGATAGGGCAGCTGAGAGCTCTGGGTTGGGTTTTGAGGAGGAACTGTCCTGGAGGGTGAGGCTTTGGACAGCAATGCCCCTGAGGAGTGCTGGCACTACCTCTTGTCTCCAGGAACGCATCAACACAGATTGGAAAAGCATTATACGACTGGATGAGTTGCAGGGGGACCATCCAAATAAGCTTATGAAACAAGAATCGTTAACAAGAAAAGTCAGCCACAGTGCTCTTTGCCAAGAACTGGGCTGCACAAAACTCAGCCCAGTGAATGCCAAGATCAATTACAAAGTGGGTTTCTCCTGGAAGGCAATGCTCCCTGCCTCCCCCAACACCCCCCCTGCCCCCGCCCCCGCCCACCACCACCCAGGGACTGTTGGAGCTATGAGCGGACATGCCAGCCTGCACTGTTTGAAACTTTCAGAGAAAGAGAGAAAACAAGAGTGAACTGGGCCCTCATAAACCCTAACACAAGGGTTGGCACACAACAGCTCACAGGCCAAATCTGGTCATGCCTGTTTTTATACATAAAGTTTTATCGAAACACAGCCACAGTCACTCATTCATGTCATGTCTATGGCTGCTTTTGCTACAATGGGAGAGTTGAGTAGTTGTGACCAGAGACGTATGGCCCACAAAGCAGAAGATATTTACTCTTTGACCTTTTACAGAAAAAGTCGCCAACCCGGCTCTAAGGAAAAGAAACAGTGTCCTACTGCAGGGGAGGGCATAATGCTTCACTCCTTGTTCAAGGGCCGACAAGTCCCACGGTCCCTATTGTTTTTTCCTGCTGTTCTCTATCCTGGTGCAGTCAACTCCCAATTGTGTCTGAAGTGGCACCGAAAATCCCCAGCTGAAGATAACGCAAAAGCATTTATAATTGGTTTTAGATGCTAATAGGAGTCGTCCATCTCTCTCTGCTCCCCACAGCAGATTTACCTTCCTAATCATGCATGACTTAGGCTGATGTGGAGATGCGTCCACATTCCCAGAGCGCCCCCCACTCCCACTGCCTGCAGAGTGGGGAGGCAGCGGTGAACGAGGTCGTGATCTGAAAGGGGGCTGCCCACCAGAGAAACAGGCTGCATCACCCCGTGAGGAGGAACAAGGAGCAGCCAGAGTTGAGATACAAATAAGAAACAGGAGTTGTATCTAGAATCATAACCCTTAAACTTATTGATTTAGAGACCCCTTGGAGAAGCTGACAAAAATTGTGAATCTCCCCCCACCAAAATGCAAATATATGTTCCCAAAAGTCTTGGCATTCACTTATAAAAAACTGTGGATTTATTCTTACATGTTTAAACTTCAGTCACCTTCAAAGCAGTCTCTGATGGATGAAATACATCTATCGAGATGCTTTTTCCACCGCTCAAAACATTTTTCAAACTTGTCAATTTTGATGCCCTTTAGTGTTTCTGCCATTTTCCGTCTCACCTCTTCTACCTCGGCAAAATGTTTCCGTGTGAGGACTTTTTTTTCATCCAGGAAAATCAAAAAAAGTGGATCGGGGCAACTTCGGGTGAGTAGGGAGGGTGGGGGCGTGGGAGGTCATGCTGTTTTTGGTCAAAAACTGCTGAACACTTAGTGCAGTGTGGGCAGGGGCACTTGTAAATCACCCGTCAAGAAACTAGCAAATGCGTTGAAAGAATCTAAAAAAAAAAAATTCACTGAAGCTGAATGCAGCCTCTCACAACACTGCTAGCTGGTACACTGATGCTGATGGGTTCCTAGAACACTTACCTAGTGGGGGAAGCCTGTATACTATAGTAAGAGGCCCTTATAGTTAGAGACCCGTCCTCCAAAAATATAATTCCTGGTTTTTTGAGTCCCCCTCGTATACATATCTTCAGGTTTTGCATATAAATTCTGGAGCGTTCATGGTGCCTTAAAACGCATCATTGGTCACCAGGTTTTAACCCTCCATCAAGAACAGGGGTTTTCATTTATCTTTTTATTTAGCCAAGTAACTCCTTCTTCAAATAAGACCTCACAGAAAAGCCCAATATTTGGAGTATCTCAAGGCCGGGCCGCTCTGTCACTCTTACAGCCTCCCTCTGCCTACCCTGGCAGCTCCTGGGGTTGTTGCTTGCAGAGCTGTGCAGTCTGCTGATAGCATTTTGGTCAGTGGTCAGATCAGGGGAGGACTCTACAGGCTCCACCAGCTAGTACCAGGGAGAGGCATTGGAGGCACTTACTCTTCATCCAAAGACTCAAAAGATGGGTCGCGTAGACCTACCAGTCAGGAGACATGGAGACTCTCTGCAGCTATTGAACCTAGAGGGGTTACTTCTTGTGGACGGTAGGCCATGACCTCGGAATTCAGTAAGTTTACAAACAAGGCCAGAAGACCCCAGAACATCACACAATACCACAAAAGCTAATTAAAAGAGAGAGATTGTAAATAGAAGGTCTTTGCCAATGCAGTCAACAAGAAATTGCCCACGAAGTCACTTCAAGCCTTTTCATGGAAAGAAAGAACGGATGTTTCTTTTTCTGAATGGCCCAAAGAGAGATATAGGCCCATAAGGTGAATTTAGAGGAAAGGGAGATGGCTTTCAGCCCACGTGGACCCAGAAGGCTTTCTCGAGAGTCAAGCATATGGACTGGATCTCAGGGTGAGAAGGGCACCTCTTGTGGCCACTCAGCATCCACCAATTCTGCCACAGATTCCAAAGCATCAGCTGTCAGAAGTTGTTTTGCTTGGATCTCTCAGCTTCTTCCCCATCAAAGCTTCCCAGGCCGAAGAGTGGGAGGGGTAGCCACACAACCCATCGATGGGCCCTGATTGCACACCAGGCCCTATTCTTTTCATAGGTTTTCTTGTTTAATCTTCAAATGCCCCCCAGTAGTATAAGTTTTATCCCTACTCATAGAATAATACTGCCGGGCTCGGTGGCTCAGCCTGTAATCCCGCGCCTTGGGAGGCTGAGGTAAGTGGATTGCCTGAGCCTGCGGGTTTGAGACCCGCCTAGGCAGGCGAAACCTCATCTCTACAATCAATCAAAAAAATTAGCTGGGCGTGGTAGCGCGCGTCTGTAATTCTGGCTACTCGGAAGGCTGAGGCGGAAGGATCGCCGGAGCCCAGCGGGTTGAGGCTGCGGTGGCCAGGAGCGGCCACTGCACTCCAGTCTGGGCGATCGAGTGGGACTCCAACTCAAAAAAAAAAAAAAGAATAATACTGACCATATAACAAGCTCTCAAAAAATCAGTATTTATTCATTGACTATTTTTATTATGTTCACTAACTCCTCGTTTTACAGGTGAGGAGGGATAAAGTTGCTAGATTTATCAAATTAAAATACAAGACACTTAGTTAAATTTAAACTTAAGACAAATAACGATGTTTTTGTATAAGCACGTCTATATATCGGGACACTGAGTAGCCTATATTTTACGTAGCAACCCCAGGAAGCTGGGGATGGGGTGAGGAACTGCAGCTCAAAGAGGTTTTGAACTTGCCTAAGGTCATGCAGCTAGGAAATGTCAAAGACAAATCCAAGCCTAGGCAGTCACACGCTACATCGGGGCTTGATGGGCCTCTACACTGCACCATGCTGGCTTTCCCTTCTGACTACTCCCACAGACCTTTGAATACATCACTATCTATTAACACATTTAATATGTTGCACAGGAGCTGACGGTGTACTTGTAGATTTCCTCTCCGTGAAAATAAACTCATCCAACTCTTTGTAACTGCCCGGGGGTAAAAGCAGCTAGTTATCTTTAGGAATCCACTCTCCTCTTTGTCCTCCATTAAAGAAACTCCAGTTCCTACCTGGGCACATGGCTGGCTACTGGGGTAAAGACTATATTTCCCAGCATGCCTTGCAGCCATGAAAGATCACGTGATTAAGCTGTAATCAGGAAGTGTCCTAAAAGGGGGAAGCATGCTTTTTGCTGTAGCAGCCCTCTTGAACCACAAGGGAACTTGGGAATGAAAGCCACCCCCAGCAGAGCAATAAAACAGAATGAGTCATTGACACCATGGGAGGCAAGCCTGCAGTGGACACTTGCAGGCTTTTTTTCCTAATTTAAGCCCCTGTTATTTGGGGCTTTCTATTACTCACAGTTAAATCTAATTGTAAGTTATGCATAACCTCAGCACCTAGAGCAGGGAGGTGCTGATGTGTCTGAAAGGGACTCAGGGGAAGTTTGTCGAAAGAATGCTTGTTATATGCATGAACAATGCCCTGTATTCTGGATTCTGGCCCGAGAACACTCACCTCTCACTAACCTCATATAAAACCTCGATAAAATGCATGGTCAACGGGGAGACACCTTTTATCACCAAGGGTGTCTGAACGAAGCATATTTGTACATCTAATCCTTAACTGTACCCCACAATATGATAATAAAAAATATTGGAAAAAAAAAAAAATGCATGGTCAGAAAACTCACAAAATCCTTGACCTCCGTACATCTGTATGAGGTTTGAATACTTCTGTGGGGAAGGATAATATGTCTGGAAAAAGAATATTTTCTTTTGTGGGTATCCCCCAGCCACTGAGATTTAGTGATGCAAGGCTGACCTAAGAGTTATTAAGGATATGCTATTGTACAAAATGGGTTAGAATTACAGCAACATGGAGAATCAAAAGCCTTCCTCATGAAACTCCTGCTGTTATGTAAATGCACCACCACTTGGGAAAATGACTAAGTATGGCATTCATTACAAGTAATGTTTTCATCCCAACATTCATGGCCTTTGGAAACTTCAATATATAATCCAGTTTATTAGCCAAGAGAAATAAGCTCCCTCTACAGTATTTTCCAATGACTTCTATACATTTTTAAGCTTAAATCACTCATGCAAATACCTTATATTATTAGTCATGCAAACCTCTTGTATTATTTTTAAAAGTCCAGAACTTCTGGAAAACCTTCTTAATCCTTAATACATTTCCCGATCCTACTATCATTTTACTGGAGAAAGACACTATCAAATTAAAGATATGCACAGCAAATATATGGAAATAAATGATAGCATGTGCATCTATCAAAAATTTTACTTGCATGTCATAGAAACTAACTCTGACGTATTTAAATGGAAACAAAATGTATTAAATGGTTAGTGAGCAGCTTGCAGAATTCTCAGGAGCGACAGAACAACTAGACATGGAGGCACGTAGTCAGGCGCAATCCCACAATTGTACCATAGAACTGACCCAGTGAGGACAGCCGTGCTGCCACCCTGGGGGTGTCAGAGTTTCAGGCCGCAATACCAGCACCAGGACCCCTGGATGCTATTCCCAGAACCACTGCCATGTGTCTTCTGGAATCTGGACACAATCACTGCTGCTGTCACCCTCACGAAAATGGATTCTGTATGGTCCCTGCTTCTTTCTGTCACCAGCTTCTCACCCAAAGTCATGTGCAGGTGCATGTGATAAGCATTTCCCACCTCATGATACCTGGACTCCCGCTGCAAAGAAGACTAAGAAATTTGATACCTGGTTATTCCAGAAGTGAACTCTATCTCACAAGGTGGGAAATTCCCCGTAAGACAGCCAAAAAAAGACAAATATCTACAACGGTGCAATTGGGTTGACTGGAGTTTTGTCAGGATGACGATGTGACCCAAACCACTGTCCCAGTGTCTCTCCTGAGTGTTAGCAATTCCAAGACACCCGTAAGTGACTTTGTAACACTTTAGTTTTTCTACAATTCAATTTTTTTTCTAATTTGTGCTTTTTACTTCTAATTTGTTGCCAATCAATTATTTCCAGCTTTGTCTACAGAATAGGGAAAAATTAGATATAAACTTAATACCCACCAATTTGCTAAAACAAATAAGGTAGATCACAAAATAGCTTGTATACCAAGCATACGCTATAAATAGATACTTGGTTATTGTGATGACTTTATGAATTTTAAAACTTAATGAAGCACTGACCAACAGTAAAAGCAGGAATAACTGAATCAAAGTAGGTTGGAAAATTTGAAAACTCTCCCTATCACTCCAAAATTTTATCTTATTAGTTTCTTCCCACTTTATATATTTTGGAGTTTTTTTAAATTGCAAAAGCAACGTGTGCATGTTAAAAATAAAAAAATACAGACAAGATGAATATAAAAATGCCCATAATCTCACCATCCAGTGGCAAGTGGCCTTTGCTCTAGGACAATGGCTTTGAACATAGACTCTGTGGTTAAATGCCTAAACTAAACTCACAACCCTGGGCAATGCTTGATCTCTCTACCCTCAGTTTCCCCCTCTTTTTTTTTCAAGAGCAGTCAGATGGTTTTGGATTCAAATTATGGCTCTGAGTTTTCCCATTTTTAAAAAGGGTATGTCTTTTTATAAGGACATACCCTCCTTCATAAAGATGCTATGTGAATTAAATGAAATAAGGCCCCTCGAGCCCTTAGCACTGTGGAATAATCACCACAGTCTTCACAGTGAGCTTCCAGAAACACTGGCTGTTATTTCAGATCCTGTTCTTGCATTGGTCTAGTGATTTTTACAAAAATGATACATTTAGGCCGGGCTTGGTGGCTCAGCTTGTAACCCCAGCACTTTGGGAGGCTGAAGTGAATGGATTGCCTGAGCCCTCGGGTTCAAGACCAGCCTGGGCAACTTGGCAAGACTGCGTCTCTATAATAAATCAAAAATTAGCCAGGAACAGTATCACACACCTGTAGTTCTGGCTACTTCAAAGACTGAGGCAGAAGGATTGCAGGAGCCCACAGGCTGACGCAGGGGTGGCCGTGAGTGTGCCACTACACTCCGGCCTGGGTGACAGAGACTCCAACTCAAAAAAAAAAAAAAGGTACATTTCATCAGACCTCTATGAATGTATATCAGGGTGGTCTCCAAACATAACAATTACCAACAGCACATAGCAGGAATTATTTTTTTAAAACAATTAATCAGAAATATTAAGAGAGGGAGGAAAATTTTTTTAAACCTCTGAAATACAAAAATCCTCTCTGAAAACATTTGTAAAACCGGGGTGTCAAAAAATTGTATAAACATTTTAAGTGATGTTAAGAGATATTTGCCATAATCAGAAGTATCTGGACGTTGATGGTAACCACTTTGAGCACCTCTTGTAATTGCAGAAGTCAAAGGTGACTTGTAGTCATCGTACTGAGTATTACAATTGTAACAGTATTCTTATGCCCTTTCTTAAAATGTGCATACATTTTTTTGGCATCCTCTGTAGTGTGAAATTTTCCCCTGTCCATTAATTCAAGCGTGCACCACATGCATCACACACACACACGGTGCTTACAGAAAATAAATGCCATCTCAACGAAAATGCTTTTGACTATATCTCCCGTGATCAGTTCAAGAAGCGGAGTCTTGCTGTCTCTGATCTGGCATGAAAAATGTTCCCGCGGCCTGCTGGGCAGACATAGGGCTTTGCAAAGGGCTCGATTGCTCAAGTCAGATCCATGGGAAACTTGTCCAGTGTTGCCGGGTAATACTGCTGTCAGGTGAGCAGTCCCTTTGGGTCCTGCAGTCACCTGCTGGCCAGATACCAGCCCAGCGCTAGCACAGGCAAACAGCAGCCCGCACAGACGGATCTCGGGGGATGACCTGACAGTGGGTGTGGGTGAAGGTACAGCCAACGAGTCAAGACTCAAGATGCAGACCTCAGAGCCCAGCAAGCCAATGTGTGGTTGACTTGTAAGGTTGCTTGCTGGCCATACTCCTTGAAGACCACTGTCATCTAGGAGTGGAGGGAGGAGGAGAGTGGAAAATAAAGATGTTTGGTATGTCTGAATTTCTCCCCCTCCTCTCTTTGGCTCTCTTTCCAGCCTGGGGCACACTTTCCTAGTGACAGCTGGTCAGGAAGATGAGGGTGACATGGCGCCTGGACCATCTGTTTGCTGCATCCCCACAAAGCTCTGTTCTCCCCTTCCCAGACCATGCCCTCCTACAGAAGAACCTCCAGACTCTCGGAGCCCTGAGGGATCTTGTCCAGTTTCAGCTCTGTTTCCTGGAACCCCCGTTTCCAGGTAGTGCTGGGGCCCTTCCATTAGCCTGGAGATAACACTCCCTCTTCTGGGCGTAGCCTTGGCTTTCTCTCCTTGGGCTCCTTCAGTGACAAGGAGAGTGGGCAGGAGCGTAGAAAAAGAACTTGGGTTTCAAAGAGAGTAGATCTTAAGTGTTCTCACCACACACACACACCCACACACACACACACACACACACACACACAATGGTAACTGTAAGGTGATGGATATGTTAATTAACTTGGCTGTGGTCATTATTTTGCAATGTAGACACCGATCAACTCAACCTATTATAACCTTAACTACATACATTTTTATTTTTTATTTTTATTTTTTTGAGTCAGAGTCTCATTCTGTCCCCCAAGCTGGAGTGCAGTGGCACGCTCACGGCCACCCCAGCGTCGACCTGCTGGGCTCAGGTGATCCTTCCGCCTCAGCCTTCCGAGTAACCGGAACTACAAGCATGTGCTACCATGCCCGGCTAATTTTTTGATAACTATATACAATGTTTACATTTTTTTGATGATAGCTCAATAAAGCTGGGGGAAAATGTAAAGAACTTGGAATTTGGAGTCA
>CAUYQG010102811.1:0-24202 GCA_963574415.1 Tarsius wallacei
GCTTTTATATTAAAAATTCACACACAAATGAAAATGGAAAAACTGCCAATACCTGATTTCTGTCCCCTATTTTTCCACTCGCAATCATATACTTAGGTACCTTTTGATCCCATGGGGGGAAAAAAAATCTAACGTTCAGAACTACCAATAACAGGAAGAAGAGAATTTTTTTTTTTTTGAGAATGAAATGTTTCCCAGCATAGTGGATTTAAGCACACTATCCACGTATGCGGTGTGCGGATGTCTTTTGGCATAATTATTACACGTTTGGCATGGATAGCACACAGGTTGGTGTCTTCAAAAAGGCCTCACTTGCCTCCTGCAAAGCACCAATAGTGGCGCTCTGAAAGCGCAGATCTGTTTTGAAGTCCTGAGCAATTTCTCACACCAGACTCTGGAGAGGAAGTTTGCGAATCAAAAGTTCAGTGGACTTCTGATAATGTCTAATTTCACGGAGTGCCACAGTACCAGGCCTGTAACGATGAGGTTTCTTCACCCCTCCAGCAGAGGGCGCACTCTTGCGAGCGGCTTTTGTAGCCAGTTGTTTCCTGGGTGCTTTACCACCGGTGGATTTGCAGGCAGTCTACTTTGTACGAGCCATGGTATAGAGACCTCCTTACTTACCCCCCTTCTCCTTCAGCTGGAACTCGGCAAGCTAGAGTGGCGCTGACTTTAGAGAGCGACAATGGCGCAACGGCAACTGCAAACACAATTGTCAGCCTCTCTTAATGAGATTTCTGTCATATATTTTAAAGAAATCTTCCATTTAGTAGTTCCACTGAATATCTTTCATTATTATGTTTCAAGAAATATAAGTAGAAAATTATTATTGGAAGCAATAACCTGAGTGTATTGTTTCCATGAATACTATTCGATTCTTCTACCATAAAAAAATTAATAATTTTAAAGAAAGTTCATCATGATTTTGAAGGGAAATGAAGGTATTAGTTCAAGTAGGCATTTTATTATGTAGACATTTGCATTTGTTTGTGTTATTAGAAAAGATATTTACCTGAAGTCCTACAAAAATTGGTGTAGTTTTGAGTTGGGCAGTTTTTGTTGTGTCTTTTTTTTGTTTTGTATAACTGTTAGGTAAAATTTATGATTCCATGACAGTGTCATATTCCTCTTGTTCTTTTTCCTCTCTGGGTGGCCTTTTAAAGATTAGAAAGAGACTTAAAATTTGTCTTAACACTATTAATCTGTCATAATGGACAAAAAATAATGGATAAATGAATTCCTTTTTATTATAAGTAAGCATGGTTAGTCTACGTATACATGAGTGGCATTTTTCGAAGTAGTCTCGGAAGGAAGAAAGCAAGAATAGTAATTTGTTGAGTGCAGTATTCTTTTCAGATACAGACCCGTCGCTGTGTTTCCCATCCTTGTTTAGTAGTGGAATCATTTTCTGCTTCAGAAGGTCTTGTGTAGCCCAGGAATCATTGGCCTGTTTTAGACCCCCATGCTGTTAATTTAAATTTTAGTATTTGAAAGTTATTTCCACAATTGGCTTTTATTTTTTCAATTTGAAGATAGTACTTAATCTGTAAGAAATTGATCTTAAAATTGGAATTAAATCCAGTTTTAATTGTGAGTAAAATTTTGCAAGTTTAATGTTACATGTCTTTGTTAAAACTCATTTTGATCCTAAGTAAGTAGTCTGCTAGTCAAAATTCTTTCAGTAACACTGTTCTAATAAAAATCATTGAGGATATATTTTAAATGTTTTTATAATTTTCTTTAGTTTTTGTTGTTTTGTTTGGGGTTTTTTTGAGGTTTCAGCTAAAGAATCAGGATTGATTTTTTGATTTAGAGTATAGTTTCTTCAGCCTTGAGTGTTAACTTACATTTTCCTCCTGCAGATGCTGTGCCGCTTTTCTTGAGGCTTCTCCATTCGCCCCATCAGAATGTTTGTGAGCAAGCAGTGTGGGCATTGGGAAATATCATAGGTTTGTATAAAACTTGTAATACTAGTCCAACAATTGTTATCATATGCTAGGTAATAAAAATAGCTACTAGTAGTCAAAAAGGAAAAACAATTTGCCTTTAGTACTAGTTTTTGTGAAATAGCTTACAGAAATTTGTACTCAATTACTGTATAAGTATAAAGCCATAGTAAACAGAATGAACTTGTTGCTTAAGATATCGTTACCTTTTTTTGTATGTATTCAACTCTTAACTATTTAATAATTGTGAAATATGTATACAATTTAGACCTTCTCCTGTTCTGTGTGAGGATCATGTTATTTCTCTGTTCTCTCCATCAGAGAAACTAACAAGAAAAAAGGAGGCAAAACTTAAACCAATAATTCTTCTCCATAATGACATTTCTCAGAAGAGTATAAAATGAATTTTTTTATATCTCTTGCAGACTTTAGTACATTAAAATTTAGTAATATGTAAAATATAGTAATATTCCCTATCATTAGGAATCAATATATCTGTAGTCTGGAGACAGTTTACCTAGGATTACCATACCTTTCAGGTTTTCACTGATAAATAATTATAGCGAAATAAAGACAGTTCTGTTATTTCAAGGATTTGTTTTTTAGCTAGAGACTAATTTAATCCAAACTCAAAAATTCAAAGAACTATCTTCCAGCAGAGAATGAAAAAAATCTGGGGTCTGAATTGTATTGTCCCCGTGATGTAGCTCAGCGGCCTAGCTACTGGAGTTGGGGATTAGGGTGCTTTTTCTAGGGGTCTTGCTAATTTGATGAAGGAGAAGAACTCTCAAGATTATTTTTTCCAGATTCTTATTGTTCTTGCATGGAAGTAATTAGTATTGCTTTGATATGCCTCCTCTTTATAGCCCTTTTATAGGGCCAGCATGGAAGAAGATAAAGCATGGTCATGAGTTTTTAAGGGAAAATTTTTCTATAAACCGTTCTTGGAAAGAATATACTGCTATTAGGAATGTTTCTATATCCAGAGTTCCTCACTCCTTTGCTTTTATGCCAACTTTTAGATTTAGAACTATTACATAGCTTTTTGATTTTCAGATTTTTATTCCAGTGACATTCTGGAATTAGAATACATGAAAGCAAAAAGACCAAGCATTGTACCTCCAAATACTGAAGTATTTGGAGAAACGATGTTTTTACTTATGGTAGTACTTCAGCATGACTTCATACTAGAAATTTTAGTGACACTCTAGATACAGAAATTAAACTTGGTAGTTCACTGTGACCGTGGTTCTAAAACTTTAGTATGCTATCAGAGTCGCTTGGAGGGCTTGCTAAAACAGAATCTCAGACCCACAGTTTCTGCTTCAGTCGATCTGAACGCAACCCAAAATCACATTGGAAACAACTGTTGTAGGACTATTGGTTTTCCCTTTTTTCTGATATACTTTTTTAAATGTATGGAGTAATTTATAGTTCATATTCTTGGTGCTCTGCTATTGGGTCATAAGTGTAAATTCTGTAAATATTTTCTTTTTCATTTTTTTATTACATAGAAATTTGTTAAATTGAGAGTACCATTGAGAGAAAAGATAAAAGCAACAGTGAAACTGCTCACAAAGTATGAGTATTTTAAAGAACGTTTAGGCTTTCAGAGTTTAGATGACATGGAAACATAAGTAAGCAGCTTATAAAGAAGAAGGTGGGAATAATGTGCTGAAGAATACCTTAGCACCTTATATTGTTTCTTTAGGCTCAAAGACTTTGAGTATTAACTTGGTTATTGCTTAAAGGTTTATATACAACTAAACAGTATATCTGGTTAAAATACAGGAAGCAGCATATTATACCCAGTGCTTTAATTTTCTGAAAATGATTATTGTCAATATATTTTATTGAATTAATAAGTCCTTTTCTCTACAGGTGATGGGCCCCAATGTAGAGATTATGTCATAAGTCTTGGGGTTGTGAAACCTTTACTTTCCTTCATAAGTCCATCTATCCCTATAACATTCTTAAGAAATGTTACTTGGGTTATGGTCAACTTATGTCGCCACAAAGACCCACCACCACCTATGGAAACCATTCAGGAGGTAAACAAATGTTTTAAATTAAAATAGATATTATGTGTATGTTTTTGTCTGTGTATGTTTTAAAATCTATATATATTTATATTTCTCTCCTCAGATTCTTCCAGCCCTTTGTGTTTTAATTCATCACACAGACGTAAATGTGAGTAAATGCTTCCCGTCATATACTTATGTATGTGTGTGTGTCTAGGATTCTCCCTGTGACTGAAAATGTTACGCTAAAACATTTTGTCGGTGTACTTTCTGTCAGATTTTTTTATTTTAATAGCTTTAATACATATTTGGTATTTTTATATTTACTCTTTATTTACTTGTATTACAAATATACTTTCACTTAGGAAATCAGATATAACTGTTATTTTGGTCTGGTTGACCAGCATATGTGCGTGTATATATTAGTGTCATAAAAACTCACATTGAAAGTTTTTTTTAAGTTGCCCAGTCAGTGATCTCCCTCACTAAGATCATGTCTTCAATCGTTCCATGAGTTTTTTATGGACGCTCATTTTGATGCTTGGCCAATGAGAGCCCATACATAGTGGATTTTTTTTGTTTTGTTTTGTTTTGTTTTAGATCGGAAAATATAGTTTATTTAGAAAGTAAATTAGAGGAGAGAGAGAAAGGAGATTCACCTCCGCAAAGTAGGAGAGGGAGCCAAAGCTGGGAAACATGGCGGCCATAACTCAAAGAGCCATGTGACCTGGCTGAGGCTTAACAAAACAATGGCTTATTTTTGTTTTTTGAAAGATAAAAAAGAAAAATGTGTGTGCTTATGTGTGGCTTTGTATTCATATATATTCTAAACCATCAACATCAGTTGCTCCTTAATTCAATTTTTACTCTCTCCAGTTACAGTGACTTTGGCAGTGGCTTCATTCATCTAGATAACTCTTAATTACCTAAACAACAGGGGAAAAAATCAGGGCAGGCAAAGATTTTAAATGTAACAAATATCTTTTGCTCATTCTTGCTAACACAGAAAACTGCCCTGACTGCTTCTAAAAGCCAGGCTAGCCTTTAGTGTTTTAGAGAAACTAGGGGTATATGCTAGGTAAGGGAGAACATGGAATGAAATGGAGAGCAGTGATGAGGCACTCGTGTGGTGCTTTCAGACAGTCAGATATGGTGACCCATATTTGATGAGCTGCTTCATTCCTTTACAGTTTTCAGTGCTATACCTTTTTGCCAGGATCTCTTTAAATCACATGGAACAAATTAAAATTAGAATTATACTATGTTAAGCAGTGATGGTGTTCAAAATTCATTAGATGAACATGATCTCTGCTCTAAATGTTTTTTTTTAAGTTCCACATAGTGTAAGATCTTACAGAAAGTATGTAAGCAGTTTTTGTTTTGGTTTCCTTGTAGCCATTACATTATAAATTTCAATATTTTGCTTTTAAAAGATGTGCAAGAGAGATTAATTTCAAAGTTTATACCTCTGCTGGAAAACTAGACATCTTAGTTGGCTTTACTCAGAAAAACCTGTTTACCCCAATCTAGATGACTACATTTTTCTTGCTTTTGCTGTATCTTAAAGAATTTTTCAAGCCAGTTTGCATTGTTCTTTTTAGTAACATGTTTAGTAACTAATATTGCTTACTAAATAATATTTAGTAAAGATAGAATCTTCTTAGTAAACGTTAGCAGCAAGTTCTTAAATCAGACTGTCAAACAAGAGAAAAGAAAAAAAAGAAATTAAAACCGCTTCTGCAGACCATAAGTGAAACATCAACATTACATTGTAGTTGTAGTTAGTAAACTTGTTACCATGCAGTATAAACTTTCTCTGATACAAAAAGTATATAATGAGACCTGGTGTGTGGCTCATACCTGAAATCCCAGGCTTTTGGGTGACTGAAGTAGGAGGATTACTTGAGCCCGGGAGTTCAAGATTAGCCTGGGCAACATAGCAAAACCCCACCTCTACAAAAAAAGAAAAAAAAAATTAGCCAAGTATGGTGACACACAACTGTAGTCCCAGCTACCCAGGAGACTGAGGTGGGAGGACTGCTTGAGCCCAGGAGGCAAAGACCACTGCACTCCAGCCTGGGTGACAAAGCAAGACCCTTAAAAATATATATATATATATATATTTTTTAAGACAAAAAGTACATATGAGATCTAGTTTTATTTGAATTGTGATTTTGATCTGAGCATATCATTGACATGTTTGGCCTTTAAAAAAAAAAAAAAACCCGTATCCAGCTTTTATCTACAGTCATGAGCAAATAACTTGAAATATTTTGCCTCTGTCAACAAATTGTAATATATGTGATACTCCAGAAAAAGAATTTAGTTATATTTGCAGATTGACATTTTGTTATTACATGTATGTTGATACCACTTTATTTGTGTAAATTGTTTCATTTGGTATCTTCTTTTTACATTAAAAATATCCTTAGAGATTTCTTGGATTTCTGAAAGGACATGGCAAAGTGCTATTTTCTCCTTTTAGGAACTTCTTGGATGTCTTAAGTATAACATTGATTTAGAATTTTAAAGGTTTTCTTCACTGTGAGGCTTGCCTTTTGACACAAAGTTTATATTCTAGAAAGGCTTTGGAAGTAAAGTTTCAAGCACAATTATTCTTGTGCCTTGACAGTAAATATGTTTTTATTTGCAGCAGTTTATCAGTTGTTTGTCATACTGCCCTTTGGCCATAAGTTCTGTTTAGGACTTTAACATACTGAGAGTGTTTAATAAGCACATGGCCTACTGTATTTCAAAATATAATCATTTAACAATTGTAGGCTATTTTTTAGTATAAGTTAATTATAGATGCTGCTTTTTTTGTTTTTGTTTTTTTAAGTAGCAGCTCTTGTAATTTTATTTTTTTTAACTAGGTTAAAAAAAAGTTAGAGTTAGAGTCTCACTCTGTCGCGCAGGCTGGAGTGCAGTGGCACATTCATGGCCACCAAAGTCTTGACCTGCTTGGACTTAGGTGATCCTTCTGCCTCAGCCTTCCAAGTAGCTGGAACTACAGACACACACCACCACACCCAGCTAATTTTTTGTGATTTATTGTAGAGACGAGGTCTTACCAAGTTGCCCAGGCTGGTCTCAAACTCCTAGGCTCAGATAATCCTCTCGCCTCGGCCTCCCAAAGTGCTAGGATTATAGGCTGAGCCACCGCACATGGCCACTAGGTGATTTTTTTTAAAAAGCTCTAATCCCATGGCAGTTTATAGACCATGTTTTTTACATCATAGATCTCACAGGTTAACCTATGATTATTCTTTAATATCTTTAACTACTGTTGTGAGGGTCATACACTGTTTAATAAGTTGTCTCTAGTTCCATAAGGCAAAGCAGACTGGTTAGAAAAGATTAAACTTGGCCAGGCTCGGTGGCTCAGCCTGTAATCCCAGCACTTTGGGAGGCCGAGGAGAGTGGATTGCCTGAGCCTGCAGGTTCGAGACCCGCCTGGGCAACTTGGCGAGACCTCATCTCTACAATAAATCAAAAAAATTATCCGGGTGTGGTAGTGCGCGCCTGTAGTTCCAGCTACTTGGAAGGCTGAGGCGGAAGGATCGCCAGAGCCCAGCAGGTCGAGGCTGCGGTGGCCGGGCGGCCACTGCACTCCAGTCTGGGTGACAGAGTGAGACTCCAGCTCAAAAAAAAAAAATGAAAAGATTAAACTTTTAAAATGCTAATACCAGGTTACTGGCTTTATGCATAGTACATGGTACTCACCATACTAGAGAACTCCTTGTATGTGTCCATCTGGCGTTGATGTTTTGAACCACTGTGTAAGTTGGATACATGTAGTCTTTCCAACTTTATAAATTAGCCACAATGTTTTTAGACCTTTTATCCCTCAGCCTTTGGGAAAGAGAATGTCTTTTTCCTCTGTTTTATGTGCTGTGTGGTGTGTTTGTGTGTATCTTAATTCGAATTGGATACTAATATGGAATATGGACCATAATTAAATATCCAGAGTATGGCTCAAAGATGCACATACTTATTACAGATATTTATAGATGATGGTGTTCAAGACACTAAAGATACCAATGAATCGAGCTGACAATAAAGGAAGAAAAACGGTAGTAGAACGAATTTCTTAGATTAGTTGTGTGGTTAAGTATTAATAAAGTGAGAAAATATTCAAAGGCTATTTTGATTTTTATTTTATACATTAGATATTGGTAGATACAGTCTGGGCCCTCTCTTACCTTACTGATGCTGGCAATGAACAAATACAGATGGTAATAGACTCTGGAATAGTTCCTCATTTGGTTCCTCTGCTCAGCCATCAGGAAGTTAAAGTTCAGGTAAGTTTGTTCTTGATAAAATGTAAGTATTTCTTACCACTAATTGATTTAAGCATAGTATTCAAAGATGGACAGTTTCAGTACTGTTAAAGTCTTAGCATTACAACATCTCTGATAGAAAGTTAGTTATTTTATCCCCATTTTTTAAATGTATTTATTTTCCTAACCACTAAACCACCAGGGCTCTTATTCCCATTTTAAAGAAAATGAAATACGAGTGCCATAGTTCAACAAGAATGTTCTTTTCCTTACCAGAAAACAGACACCATTATAGATTACTGATGTCAAATGTAGACCGGAGCATTTCACTATAGCAACTTGGATGGCATCTGAAACAAGCACTTTTTCTCCCTCTCCCACTTTCCTACTGCCAACTGTCCTTTTTTACTTAAGCTGGCAAGTTTAGTTAACTGTTAGCCTCATTGGCACTGAGATAAAGGCTTTGTACTAAGATGTACTGTTTAGGGGCTTCTTAAAGTGTTCCTTTTTAATTATTTAAAATTTTTTCTTTAATGTTTAATTTTTATTTTTATTATCTTTTAATTTTCCACATAATATTTATCCTAAAGAACCTGCATCTAGAAAGAGCCAAAAAGAGAAGGTGGTGAGACGTTCACACAAATTTTATAAGCAGTAACTGTCAAGCTGCAGCAGTAAGGGGGGAGATGAAGCAAGCTGTCCCTACCTCTCTGAGGTAAATAGCCTGTTGTAATCTGATACTGGCTTAGGGTTTGTAAAGTACAGTAGTAGCATAAGGAAAACTATCAGCATAAGTCATTATTTCTCAACCCTGGCTGAACTCCAGAATCAACTGTGAAGCTTAAAGAAAAAAAAAAAAATATATATATATATATATATGTAGAAGATGGTAAGATCTACAGAGTTAAAAATATAAGCCTTTTAAAAAATAGCAACATGAATTTCTATGACCTTAGACAGTGGTTTCTAAGATACAACACTACAAGCAACCAGAGGGGAAACAATTGATAAATTAGGCTTCACCAAAATAAAAAACTTGTGCCTCAAAGGATACCATGAAGAAAGTGAAAAGACAACCTGCAGAATGGG
The DNA here is from genome assembly GCA_963574415.1 of Tarsius wallacei. Taxonomy (NCBI): domain Eukaryota; kingdom Metazoa; phylum Chordata; class Mammalia; order Primates; family Tarsiidae; genus Tarsius; species Tarsius wallacei. The sequence goes on from CAUYQG010102811.1 coordinate 9,337, forward strand.
AGAGAATATGTATTTGCGTGTTATACATCTGCAAAGGGACTTATATCTAAAATATATAAAGAACTCTTAAAACTCAAAAATAAAACGACAATTCAATTTAAAAATGAGTAGATAGTTTTCCAGATAAGACACACAAATGTTCAATAAGCACATGAGAAGATGCTCAACATCATTAATCATTAAAGAAATGCATATCAGCCACAGTGAGATACCACTTTATACCCACTAGAGTAACTATAGTTAGAAAGACAATAACAAATATTGGTGAAGATGTAGAGAAATTGGAATCTTCATTCCCTGCTGGTGGGAGTGTAAAATGATATAGCTGATTTGAAATACAGTTTGGTAGTACCTGAAAAAGTTAAACAATATGAACTAGCAATTCCACTCTTAGGTACATACACAAGAAAATTGAAAACACATATCCACACAAAAATGTGTGTACAAATATTCATAGCAGTATTATTAATAATAACCAAAAAATGAAAACAGTTCAGATGTCTAGCAACTGATGAATGGTTAAATAAAATGTGATATATTCATACAGTGGAATATTATTTGGCCATGTAAAGGAATGCAGTACTGAAACATGTTATGACCTGAACTTTAACTTAAACATTGTGCTAAGTGAAGAAGCTAGACACAAAAGGTGAAGTACATTTTGATTTCGTTTATATGAGATGTCCCAAATAGGCAAATCCTTAGAGACAGGCATAGTGGTTTACAGGGACCTAGGTTTGGGGGCAATGAGAGTGACTGCTAATAAATACTGGTGTTCTTTTTAGGGTAATGAAATATTCTAGAAATGAATACTGGTAGTGGTTGCACAACTTTAAATATATAAAGAACAAATGAATTATACACTTTGAAAGGGTAACTTTGTTGTTTTGTGAATATCTTAATTTTTTTTTAAACTTGGGTTATTTGTCTTGTAGAAGGAAGAATTAGAGGGGGAATAAAGCTTTTACTTAACAGAAAATGACCTATTGTGACCACAGAAAAACAATTGATAATTCAAATTCATGTGATAGTGAAATCTCACAGTTTCTGACTTTCCTCCAGAAAGGCATTGTGTTTTGTTGTTGTTTTTTGAACACTAAATGTAAAATACTGTCTTATTTTCTTTATGGCACTAATTATTATCTAAAATTCTCCTCCTTATTTGTTTATTGACTCTTTTACAATAATGTAAGCTTACATACAAGCTAGCACTTTTATCTGTCCTATTGATACCTCTCTTCCTAAATCAGTGCCTGACACCAAGTGCTCGAAAAGGATAGCTTCACTGGAATGAAAGAATGAATGAATGCATTTATCTTTCTAACCTACGTATACATACCTTTTAGTGAGAAGCATCTCACATAGAACAACATCTCATTAAATCTTTTTATATTTCAGACTGCTGCACTTAGAGCTGTGGGCAACATTGTTACTGGAACTGATGAGCAAACGCAAGTTGTTTTGAACTGTGATGCCCTTTCACACTTTCCAGCACTCCTGACACATCCCAAAGAGAAAATTAATAAAGTAAGTCTTTTAAAATACTTTTAAAATAGCATATAAAACATCAGTTTTTAGTTGTAAAATTGGGGTCTTAGAATTGTCTCTAATATTATTAATATAAACTTACTTAGACATCAAGAGAAAATAAACTAGTTCGCTCTTTATAACATGGATTAGTATGTGATTTTTCCATATATAAAACAAACCAATTGCAAAGTATATTTTGTCTCTCTTGGAAATGATGAAATAGAGATAATTGGGTGTTGAATGTTGTATGACTGGAGATTTTTAATATGTATGTTAAGTAGTTCTTAGGTTATTTTTATAGATACCTAAGAGAGAGTGTGTGCATGTGTGTGTGCTTGTGGTGGCTATGGAAAGGGGGCACTGACTGGTGATGCTGATATTGGAGTGCATCTGAGGCCGTTGTAGAAATAACATGGTCTGTTGATTACAACATTGCCGATGATTATAACCCAAGAACAGCTCACCTAACTAGCCCAGCACCCTAAAGTCTCTAACAGGTTCATTAAACATGGTCCTGTGATCTGATCCAAAAGAGCCTGGGGTACCTTAGCTTATAGTACTGTTTTGGGGAGTAAAACTTGATTCCTCATTTTTAAAAAATAGAGGAAATATTTCCTTTTACTAAATTTGTAAATTTAATAAATGCATTAAGTTTGGTAAATTATAGTAATATTCTACATAGGATGTTAGGTAAATATTGTCATCTTGTTTGATGCTAACTGGTTTCGTATATGTTTGTTATCTGTGAAACTTATGAAGCACTTGGCACCACCATCATCCTTTCAAAAGTAGCACCACTGTGGTGTCAAGGGTAACATAAAAAGATCATTAAGGTAGATCAATAAAGCAACCAACCATCTGGTTCCACTTTTTCTTTAAAGAAATCATGCCATGAGTGACTATTACATATAAGTAGACATACTAAAAACAACTCTCATTTTTCATGTCTCCATTATTGTCAGTAATTGAGACTTGTCTGCTTTGGCTAGGATTCTTAATCAGAATAGAATAGAAATAAAGACATACATACATAGAGGGAAAGGCCCTGAATCTCATGTACCACAGTTTTAGGATTTGTGTTTGTATTACAGCTCATCAGTCCATTAGTAGCTATTCAGCCTTAGCTCCCTTTGAGTCATACTGTTTGGGAACATTGCTTTCAAGATTATTTAGAAGGGTTAGTGGTTAGTTCATTGTGACTTGAATTAGGGCCACTAGTTAATTTGTCCAAAGAAAATATGGAAAGGGGATAGAGGAATTGAGATTCCTAAGATCTCTATTATGTAGTTCATTCCATAATAAAATTATTTGAACAGTGTAGTGAATGCTTTTGTTCTTGGTTCAGATGTGGATTTTATTTTTAATAAGAAATATTGAAAGGGTCTTGTTCTACAGGAAGCAGTGTGGTTCCTCTCTAACATCACCGCAGGAAATCAGCAGCAGGTTCAGGCAGTAATTGATGCCAATCTTGTACCAATGATAATACACCTTTTGGATAAGGTAAGAAAATCATCTTGTATTTATCTGAGTTAAAGAGAGGAGGATTTTAAATCTAACAAAGACTGTGAATATGTGTGTTTCTGTTTAATTAATTGGAACCTATACAGTGGTATGAATACTACAGTAAAGTAATATTAAAATTTTTGAACCCAGAAGTTTTTATATACAAGAAGCAATTTTTGTTTTAAAAATCCTAGCCCTTTTTCTGTATAATTCTTTTTTACCAAAATTGCCATTATTCCATTACTAATAGTTCATGTTATTACTACTGATAATTGTTTACATATTGTTTTAAGCACCTAATTTAATATGATATGCCTGTAAGTTTAGGGATTATACCCATTTTCCAGATGCAGAAACTGGTAGAGATAATAAATTGTCCAAAATCAGATAGTAAATAAGTATGCTATTGATTGTGTGCCATATCATCTCTCGTGTTCATATTAACATTTGGGGAAAACAGCTGGCAGTGTCACAGTCACAGCATCTGAGTTTTTCTGAATACTGATTTGTGATTTAAAAGAAGGTATCCATTTATCTTCTGGTCCTCCACATTGCCTATAAATTGGTAGATCAAGTACTATCTGTCTTACATCTAGGGATACTAAGTTAATGAATGATCTCAAGGTGCCTATTCCAGCTGATGATTATGTTATCTATCAGTCTTTCACCTATGGTTTTTAGGTGGTCATTGATGATTATTGTGGATTCCTTGTTTTACTAGGAGTTGCAAAATGGTAACTTTTTGTCCTCCTTTATGTATTGGCCATGATTCTTCCATAAAGAACTTTTCTTTATCAGCTGTTGTTTACTCTGACATACAATTCCCATAAAAGAGGCAAGACAAATGCTTGATTCTTCTTGATCAGTCATTTTTAGAATGAAATGTTCTAGGCTGGGCTCGGTGGCTCAACCTGTAATCCCAGCACTTTGGGAGACCGAGGCGAGTGGATTGCCTGAGCCCATGGGTTCAAGATCAGCCTGGGCAACTTGGTAAGACCTCATCTCTACAATCAATAAAAAAATTAGCCAGGCGTGGTAGCGCGCGCCTGTAGTTCCGGCTACTTGGAAGCCTGAGACAGAAGGATTGCCAGAGCCCAGCAGGATAACACTGGGGTGACCACGAATGTACCATGGCTCTCCAATCTGTGTCTCCAACTCAAAAAAAAAAAATGTTCTAAAAACTGCAAAGGCAACCAGGTGGATTTTTTTAGTGCCATTGGGAAATTATGATTTTTTTTTTTTTTTTTTTTGAGTTGGAGTCCCACTCTGTCATCCAGACTGGAGTGCAATGGCATACTCCCAGCCACCGCAGCCTCTACCTGCTGGGCTCCGGCAATCCTTCCACCTCAGCCTTCCAAGTAACTGGAACTACAGGCACGCGCTACCGTGCCCAGCTAATTTTTGATTTATTGTAGAGATGAGTTCTCGCCAAGTTGCCCAGGCGGGTCTTGAACCCGCAGGCTCAGGCAATCCACTCATCTCAGCCTCCCAAACTGCGGGATTACAGGCTGAGCCACCAAGCCCAGTGGGAAATTATGAATTTTTAAAATATATTTTGCAAGTTTTAATCCATTTTAGTTGTTACTGTTTTTGACATCTAAGTCGTCCCTGACCAATGAGAACCTTATAGAATGGTGCCTGTGTCTTTTATATCACTTGGTAGTTTTTGAGAGCTTCCTCCATTTTGGATATGATATGATTTCTTGTGTATTTTCTGACCTAGATCTGGAAATAACTGTTTTTCTATGATGTCTTGATTTCTTTTTATAGAGAATGGTATTAAGGATCATAGTTCAGATACAAAGGTGCAATGTTGTTATTGTTTCTAGGCTTGGGTAAACAAAATAAATGATAAGTGTTTTTATAGAAAAAGTGAAAACATGAGAGTTCATAAGAAATGAATCATGAATGAAAGGAAGCTATCAAATATTATTGGATATTTAGGATAGCGGGGTTTTTAAATTTTCATTTATCTGATTATGTATTTGCATCTTTTTTCTCTTATGCTGAAAATCTTCCTAAAAACATGAACATAATTATTTGCCTTATATACTGTATTGACACATATAGACCTGTAATCAGTATACATTTTTAAGTGCATCATTGATGACATCCTGAAGACCAAAAAAACCCTGATTTTCAGCATAAGAGAAAAGAAATGCAAATATAAATATATACTTTATATGGATGTATATATGATATATATTAAAATATATCAAAATCACAAGATTATATTGCCACTAACAGCATGACTACTGAATGCACTTTTAGATTTTGAGAGTCTTTGTCTTTAGGATGTATGTCATCAGTGGTTTACTTACAAAGAATGTGTCTTTCTGTAGCATTCTCAAGAGAGCTTCCTTATTCTTTATTTCCTTATTCCTTTTATAGCCACATAGTTCTGCAGTGTATAATGTATTCAGTCAGTCATTGATGACATTTGAGATGTTTCCAGTATTTTGCTGGAATAGTACTGTAAAGAATAGCTTGTAAGTTTTCTCCATGTTCTTGCTAGGTTATATATGTGAGATCACTGGATCTACAAATATATATATATGTAAATTTTGCTATTGTAATGCCAGTCTCCTTTCTAAGTATTCTACCATTTTGTGCTCCTACCAGCATCACAAATATTTGCTTTTCTTTGTATGATAAATATGAAAGGCTATCTTCCTGGTGTTTTGATTTGCACTTATTTTATTTGTATATGTTTTTTCCTCAATACATCATAAGCATTTTTCAGGATGCTACTTCTATTCATTTTAATAGCTGCTTGTTTCATTTGATAGATTTACTATAATTAGTCAATTGTGCCCAGTGTTGGGAATTTTAGTTGCTTTTACTTTTTTGGCTACTGTGACCATATATAGAAAGATAGATACTAGTACTTTGTTTTAAATTATTTTCTTGGTAAATTCTCAAAGGTGAGATTTATAAGCTTACATGGCTTTGTAAATAATTTTTGAATGTATTCTTTATTTTATATTTGAAAGGCAGTATATAGCATCTTTATCATAGTTTCACAAATGGTGGATATCACCATTTTTAAAACTTTGTGCTTAAAAGAATATGTTATTTTGATTTGACTCTTTGTAGTGAAATTGTCAACTTTTCCAAATTTTTAAAAATAATTTTATTCATTTTATCAACTTCATTTAATGTGATATTATTGAACAGTAATATCAAGTCAATTTGTTTCCAGGAACGTTCACAAAAAGAAGCCCCTGTGTGTTTATAGTAGATTAGGTATAGGTCAGAGGCTTATCTTAAAATAAAAATTACGTATGTAAATAGAAAGGCTAGAACAAAACCAGGGGGAATGATTTTCTGAAAAATCATTTCAGAAAACATCTTTTTCATTTTACCCTATATTGCAGTTTGTGTAGCCTTTTGCTTTCCTTTTTTACAGGGGGATTTTGGCACTCAGAAAGAAGCTGCTTGGGCCATAAGTAACTTAACAATTAGTGGAAGAAAAGATCAAGTAAGTTGAGTTTTTATTTAATTCTCAAAACTGGAAATAACAGTACAGATAATTCTGCAATTTAGATTTAAGTAACTCATGCCTATAATCCCAGCTCTTTGGAAAGTCAAGGCAGGAGGATCACTTGAAGCCAGGAGTTTGAGACCAGACTAGCAACAAAGTGAGACTCCATCTCTACAAAAAATTGTTTAAAATTTAGCTATATGTGGTAGAGTACAACTGTAGTCCCAGCTACTTGGGAGGCTGAGGCGGGAAGATTGTTTAAACACAGGAGTTGGAGGCTGTAGTTAGCTATGATAGTTTAAACACAGGAGTTGGAGGCTGTAGTTAGCTATGATAGGACCACAGCACTGCAGCCTGGGCAGTGGAGCAAGACTGAGATTAGTCTATAAAATAAAATAGTAGATTTTCTTTTTTTTTTTTTTTCCATAAAAGCATCACCTTAATGTTCTTGCTCATATTCCATAGAAAAGTGTTCTGTTTTCAATTTGTTGGTCTATAAGACTGTTGTAATCCATGGTAGGATTTAGGCCCCTGTAGTCAGAGTGCTTTGTTTATTTTTTTAACAGAACAGACTTTTTAGGTAATGTGACAGAAACTGCCTCACAGATTCTCTAACATAAATAACAGTAACAAAGTAAAAAGACAATAGCAAACATATTCACCAGCAGCAAACCAAGGAATTAAACTCAACCAGATGGCTGGGATTAGGAACTAGAGTGAGGAATATGAGATGTCTAGGATCTAAAATTTAAAGAAGCACTCCTTTTCCAGGTCGTGCAGGTGACAGGGCTTAACATTGTGCCAACTGGCAAAGGAACAAAAGTGTTAAAGGGCTCAGATCTATTTCACAGAGCAGGTACAAAAGGGTGAATTTAGAGCTAAGTGACAATAAATTGACAACAAAAAGCCTTGGACTGGTGGTGAGCAGTGAATCCACTTAAACATGAGTATGGAGCAGAATAGAAATATAATTCATGGAAATAATAACTAACAAAATATTGAAATCATTGGAAAATATTATGAAACCAGTAGGATAGTGAATTGAGAGGGAGCCAAGCACATGACAGTGCCAAAGAGCCATTGGATGCTGTCGCATTGAACCATTGTAGTTTTTAAAAGAATAGCATTTGCCTCCATCAACAGCTCCTTAACTGATTTCAGAATTTTTTGTTCTTAAAGAGGAAGTGATCTTTGAAGGAAAATACTCTTTATGGCAAAGAAATGTTTAGTATGAAGTTGAGTAATTCTTTCATTTTTACCTTAGTTTTTTTTTTTAATTCACGATAAAAGAAATTTACAAAATTTAAAAGAAAAGAAAGTTAGCTGGGCACAATGGGGTCAAGCCTGTAATCCCTTCACTTTGGGAGGCGGAAGCAAGAAGATTGCCTGAGCCCAGGGTTTGAGACCAGCCTGGGCAACTTGGTGAGACCTAGTCTCTACAATAAATCAAAAAATTAGCCGGGGGTGGTGCTTGGAAAGCTGAGGTAGAAGGATTGCCTGAGCCCAGCAGGTCGAGGCTGCGGTGGCTGTGAGTACCACTGCACTCCAGCCAGGGCAACAGTGAGACTCCGACTCAAAAAAGAAAAGAAAGTTAGATTAATAATGTAGAACAACATAGGGGAAGATGAGGCCATGTTTTATGTACTCAAAATTGTGAAATAATTTCAGTGAGATAAGATGGCACACAGAGTTCACCTACGTTTGATTATTTGGTGTTGTCGTCATTCTTCAGGTGGCCTACCTTATCCAACAAAATGTTATCCCACCTTTTTGCAACTTGCTGACTGTAAAAGATGCACAAGTTGTGCAAGTAGTACTCGATGGACTAAGTAATATATTAAAAATGGCTGAAGATGAGGCAGAAACCATAGCCAATCTTATAGAAGAATGTGGGGGTAAGTTTATTACAATTATTACACATTTTAATGTTCTGTTTGTTGCTACTTGTATTTTTCTGTCTTAGATAATCAAGTGACAGAATAAACTAAATGCTATATTCTATATGTACAGTTGTGCTCAGCCTCTTGCATATGCTTAGGTCACTGAATTGTTGCCATATTTGAACAGGCACTATGCTGAGGTACTGGGAAGACAGTGGTAAACAAGACACAGCCCTTGCCCTCAAGGCATGTAGTCTAGTTTTGAAGATAAATATGAACTGATTTAATGTGCTAATTACCCTAGAAATGTACAACAAAATGGGATGCCTAATCCATCCTGGAAGAAGCAGGAAGTCACTCCTGAGCTGGATTTTGAGATATGAATAAGGATTAATAAGTATAAAAAGGGATGAAAGGTGTTCCAGGCAGAGATAACACCATGACGAGAGTCTGAGGTGAGAACTAGCATTCAGCAAATTATAAGTAGTTCATTGTTGCTGAATCACAAAGTATGGGGTAGAAACTGCCAAGGAATGAAGCTGGAGAAGGAGCCAATATCCAAATCCCTGTGAAGTCTTGAAAGCTTTGTAGCACAGCAGATACTTTATCCTATGGGGCAGTAGTATCCAAATCTGACCATGTGCCAGAGCTATGTGCAATGTAAACAACACACATTAGCTTTCAACTCTTAGAGTTAACTTTTGAGAACATGGAAGTCTCAATGTGGCTGTGAAACAGAATGTAAATGTTATCAGTCTGGATAAGCATGAAAAGTAAGTGTTTCTGACAAATTGAAAAGAGAGGTAACTGCAAAAGTAGGGGAACCCATATCTTCAGCTAAGTGAGGGGAGAATCAGAACACTTGAAAATTAATGTAATAAGAAATAGAGGCCGGGCTCGGTGACTTAGCCTGTAATCCCAGCACTTTGGGAGGCCAAGGCAAGTGGATTGTCTGAGCCCACAGGTTCGAGACCAGCCCACGCAACTTGGCAAGACCTCATCTCTACAGTAAATAAAAAATTAGCTGAGCGTGGTAGCACGTCCCTGTAGTTCTGGCTACTTGGAAGGCTGAAGCGGAAGGATCACTGGAGCCCAGCAGGTCAACGCTGGGTTGGCCGTGAGTGTGCCACGGCATTCCAGCCTGGGCAACAGAGTGAGGTACCAACTCAAAAAAAAAAAAAAAGAAATAGATATAAAGTGACTAACAAAACAAAAAAAGCATAACTGAAGTTAGGAACAAGAGATGGGGACTAGTAACATTGTCTGCTCACTGGAGGTAAGACCCAGAGATCAATATTTTATAAGCTTACCAATAGGTTGTGCCATGGGGTATGACAAGCCACTGGAGGATTTTACCCAGGGTATTGTTTGGTATGTTCAGCTGGAGCATGGCTATCTAGGGAATGAGGCCTCTGGAGACAAGAGACAGGGAGACCTGTTAGTAAGATTTATAGTGGTCAGGCCATAATAAATGAAGGTAGTGATAGTAGAGATGAAGAAGGGTGACAAGGTTCAAGAAGTGCATAGATTTGGAGGTTTTTGAGATTTGATTGTGGGATGTTGAGGAAAAGGGCTTTCTCTCAGATTTCAAGCTGTTGTTGATTATCACCAAGTAAGAATACACTTGTGAGACGAACAGTTTAAATGAGGATGGCAAATAACAAATTGTATTTGGGGCAGTTTGAGTTTTAGGTACCTGTGAAATGTCCTGGTGGTATTTGATATTTGATGGTATTTAATGCATGTGAAGCTTTAAAAAAATGAAATATAGAGCCCCTAAGCCTGTATGCAGTAGCTAAATTTTTTAATGAAAGAATCACAAAAATGAGAGTGTATAGAATGAGAAATGAGCCCAATATAACTTCCTCTATTTAAGGAATAGATTGAGGGAGAACATTCATGAACGGCCAGTTTCACTTTATTTAAGACACCTTAAAATTCTTACTCCTTCATTAAAGTAAAATGAGATCCAGTTTACATATCAATAAGTTAAGCATATATACTTTTTTATGTTTCTGCCTGATTTAATAAACTAATGTTTACAGGGAAAATTCTCTTTTCCCTTGAAATACTGAGTTTGATCTTGATCATTTTCCAGTATACTTAATAGGTGTCTTGAACATCATATTCATTAATCCACCAGTACTTTTTTTTTTTTTATACATGCTCAGTAAAAAAAACTTGGCAGATGCCAGAAAGTAGCAAGATTCTGCTTTTTATTTTTAACAAACAAAAGCACTTTTGCATGTTATTATTACTCTTTATAAACAGTGGCTATATATTATTTTGCTGAGTAGATAGATGTCACATTACTTGCACATTTACATGCAGTTAGACACTCAGGTTGTTAAGTTTTTAAAGATAAAATGTGCTGTATCTTTGTGCATAATTTTTTTATATTTAAGATTCATCTTTAGAATAAATTCCAAAAAATTGTACTTCAAAAAATTTGCAATTCTAAAATAGGATTATTTTTTCCCAGGATTATCGTAGCTTGTCACTACTTTTTAAATATTACTGTTGTTTCAATTTATAAAATTTATTGCAGGACTGGAGAAAATTGAACAACTTCAGAATCATGAAAATGAAGACATCTACAAATTGGCCTATGAGATCATTGACCAGTTCTTCTCTTCAGATGATGTATTTAATAATTTTTTTAGTTTTCTTAGATTTATATATAAACATAAGTCTGGATAAAATAATCTAGTAAGGGACTATACATGTGTGTGTTTTTGGAATGGAGTTTCAAATAGATGTGTGGCAATAGTGTCACTTGCTTTGGAAACATCAATATTTTAAAATACCTGCGGGGTATATTAGACCTAATGGCAAAAAAAGATAAAGACTTTTTGATACTAGATGACTGAGGCTTTATTTTTACTTGATGTCTTTATAGTTCTAATTTTTTTTATTGCTAATAGCATAACATGTTTATAAACAAAATAGTGATACTAGTATATCCTATAATAAGTTCTTTATGACAGTAGTCATTCCACACTTGAATATGTTGTCACTCTTATTTTTATCTCGTGACGGAAAACAAATAGGATAATAAATAAGCTAAAAAAATAATCAAAAAAGAGAAGGCAGTATACAATGTAAAGTACTAAAACCTTAAGATTGTCAGTATATGAGAGGGAATTCCCCCAAAAAACCAGAATTATCTTTTGGAAAGTGGGTCCCTTGTAGTACAGGCTTCCCCCACTAGGTAAGTGTTCTAGGAACATATGGGCATCAGTGTATCAGCTTGTGTTGTTGTGAGAGGCTGCATTCAGCTTCAGTGAATTTTGGGGGAGAGATTTTTTCAACACATTTGCCTATTTTGTGATGGGTGATTTATGAGTGTACCTGCCCACACTGTGCTGAGTGTTCAGCAGCTTTTGACCAAAAACAGTATAATCCCTGTTTCCCACCCTCCCTATTCAACCAGTCTTGCCCCAAGTGACTTTTGTTGTTTCCTTAATGAAAAAAGTCCTCAAAGGGAAACCTTTTGCCTATGTGGAAGAGGTGAAACAAAAAATGGCAGAAGCACTGAAAAGCATCCAAACTGACAAAGTTGACAAAGTTCAAAAAACTTTTGGCTGGAAAAAGCATCTTAATAGTTGTATTGCATCTAATAAGAGTACTTTGGAGGTGACTGAAGTTTAAACATGTAAGAATAAATGCACAATTTTTAATAAATAAGTTCCAGGTTTTTGGGGGTCTCCCCTCGCATAGTAGTTGAAGTTAAAGTATTCACTTTTTTTAGTATTGCCTCTTTGAAAAAGTAAATCTAAAGTTAAAGCAATTGCTCCTTAGAAAATTACAAAGGTTAGATACAGCCACTGGTGGATTTCTTAAATGATTTCTCAATTTTTCAAAAAATAAGTCTTTTACTGCATACTTTTCCACATTATCAAAAGAGAGTGGAATGTTACTAAACATAGTTTGTTGAGTATATATGGTTTGAACATTAACCTGACAAGGACAGTACTAGAAAAGAAAATTATAGACTATTTATTTATGAATGTTCAAGCAAAGTCCTATTTAGAATATAATGCCAGTTAAATAAGTCAGAAATAAAATTCAGAAAAGGCATATTCTTTTAAGGATAACTTTAATTACTTATCTTAAAGTTGGATTTTTGGGAATCCTAATTTGCAATTTGGTGACTACTTGCAATAAGATAACAAGACCTTATGATTTCTTATACCTCAACGTGCAATTTTTTTGTTGTTCTCTTACATTGTGAAAAGAATAATTCAGATAATGTGCATGTTTATGGAAACTACACTATATGTTTGTAATTTGTAAAATTTCCAGAAAGAACATTCAGATATAAGGCATATAGATATTATATATGCATTATTAGCAGAACTGTTGTAGGTTGAGTAGATCTGAAACACTTAAGACTAGAGGTGTTTGGGGTTTTTTTAAATCTTAGAATATTTGCATTTTATTTACCAATTGAGCATCCCTGATCCAAAATCTGAAATGCTCCAGTGACCATTTCCTTTGAGCATCATGTTGGTGCTCAAAAGTTTCCGATTTTGGAGTGTTTTGGATTTTTAGAATAGGAATACTCAACCTGTGTTTTATTATTTTAAGCCCCCAAACCAGCAATTTGTCTCCAGTTGCCGAAAGATTAACCAAAAGGCTGGGCATGGTGGCTTATGCCTATAATCCCAGCAATTTGGGAAGCTGAGGTAGGAGGATTGCTGGATCCCAGGAGTTCTGAGACCAGCCTGGGCAACATAGCGAGACTTTATCTCTTCAAAAAACTGAAAAATTAGCTGGGCATGTTGGTGTGCACCTGTAGTCCCAGTTACTTGGGAGATTGAGGCAGAAGGATCACTTGAGCCCAGGAAGCCGAGGCTGCAGTGAGCCCTGATCATACCATTGTACTCTAACCTAGGCAATATTTTGACATCTCTTAAGAAAGAAATCTTTATAAAGCATTTCAGCTTTCTAAAGGATGGTAGGACAATGTTGGTACTCCTTATCTCACTTATATATATATTTTAAGGGCAATGGGAATATTACTATGACACTATTTATATATGTTTGAAAACTAATTATCACTTTTTTTTTTTTGGCCTAGATTGATGAAGATCCTAGCCTTGTTCCAGAGGCAATTCAAGGTGGAACATTTGGTTTCAATTCATCTGCCAATGTACCAACAGAAGGGTTCCAGTTTTAGAAAGATGTTTTTGAAGTTAGGTACAATGCAGCACTGAGATATATATATATATATATACATATATATAAAAAGGTTTGATCCATCAAGCTTGGCTCATGGGATCTGCTGCTGCATTAAATCGGGAAAGAAAATGTGAAGATTTCATTTGGAATCACAGAAAATGCCCAAATGAGGTCAAGATGGCGAGTGGGTGCGAGTGAGAATGAGTGGCAAAATGTAATGAAAACTTTACATGAATGCTTATTTAGGTTGTTCAAAGTAAAAAGGGCTACAGGTCACAGATCTTCAGTGCCTGAGAAGGAACATTGACTTACTCTATATCAATTGAGGGGAAAGTGCAGTACTGTCATCTTCAAGCCTTGTAAGCATAAAAGAGAATAGGATGCCCATATAAGTCAAAGGAAAACGAGCCCAGGCCTTGCTATGAAGCACTGTGTGAGTGGACAATGTTGAGTGAATGTCTGGCTCAGTGATGGCGAGCCAGGTTCATCTTTCAAATCTAGGGCTCTTCTCTCATGAAGCAGACTCCTAGTCCTGGAGTGACTGTGTACGAGAGTGTGGTTGTGGTGCTGTATGTGAACGCATGCAAGCTTGATTCGCCTTCAGGGGGCTGATAACAAACCTAGTAAATCATCAAAATGAGATCATAAGTGTTGATGTACACTGGACATGAAAACAAAGACCGGTTTAGCAGCAGACATTGGTTTACTCTGCAGCCTGTGTTTTCTATTTCCCTTCTTCCCTTTTCCCATCCTTCCCCCCTTTTTTCTTTAGTTTTTATTTACTTTACCTAGTATGGCTTTTTTTAGTTGCTTCTCAAGTCAGAAAACTTTTCAGGAAGGTTCCCTGTGCATTTGCACCAGATGAATGTTTGATGCTATGAAAAGCTTTCCATATCATCAAAACTAATTTGTGTAGATTTTTGCATGAAAAAATCATAAATTTCCCTCAAAATAGACTGTGTTGCAGTACACAAGTTGCCATAATAGTATAAAAACAGTAAAATGTGCTTAAAAGGCCATCCTTTTCATTTTCAGAGATAACATAAAGATCTTTGCATGAGGTAAATCTACAGCATAGTTCATTTTTAGATTTTGTTGAGTCCTGTAAAGAAGAAGAAAAAAGTTTCAGTTGTGGTAGAATACCGTGCTGTGTTTAAATGTTACTTGTTTTCAAACTTTGTTTTCTATGAAAATGATATGGAAACTTCTAAAATGGAATTTGGTGCATATGTACTGCTGAATAAAGACCGATGAAGAGGTTTGAGTAGATGTACAAATCAAGTAA
>CAUYQG010102817.1:0-29186 GCA_963574415.1 Tarsius wallacei
CAATATTTTTTATTATGATATTGTGGGGTACAGTTAAGGGTTAGGTATACAAATATGCTTCGTTCAGGCACCCTTGTTGATAAGAGGTGTCTCCCCATCCCCAGACAGATATTGACTACTGTTAATCCCGTCTCTCTCCCCCCGCCCATAGTTCCCCAGTTTCTTATTAGCTGAGAACTGAAAGGTTACAATCTCTTCCGGACATCACCTAGGGGTTTTGGTCCAAACAAGATTAAAATAAGTATCTGTTGCTATTTGACTGGAGGGCTTCAACGTCCTTATTTCTAAGTTTTATTTTCCCTAAGAGGATGTGACTATTATCACACCTCCCTTTCTAACGAGCTTTTGGTCACGTTTGCTTCCTAATACATGATTTTAGTCATGTTAGCAGACTTCTTTCCATTTTATGAAAATAAAACATCTATTATCTCTCACATTTGAGTTTCATGCTGAGAAGAGTGTGAGATGAGTTGAAGCAGGCTTTCCACAACCTCTACTCACTGAGAATCAGAGAAGAGAGGGAAGCACAGCCAGGACTGGTATTAGATGGCTTGCTTTAATCACAAAGGCTCTCTCTTTCTTCTTGGGCATCACTAGCCACCAATATAAGACTCTGTCTTCAAACTGATTCCACACTCAGTGCTTCTTCCTCCCTGTTGGGGAAGATGAATCTGAGGAAAAGAAAGGATATTTTTTATCCAACTATTTCTTCTGCACGGTTCTAATTATTCATTTTTAACTTGATTTTAGATTCTCCATCCTCTTTCTCATATTTCAGTCCCTTTGATTTCTTTATTCAAGTACAATCTGTATATATTTTGTGTTTTAGAAATCATTGAAAATAATTTACCTAGTAGTTATGTAAGGTCACCTTCTTATTTTCTAGCATCTATCTAATATTCATCCACTCAAATATCCAAGTAGTTATTTATTCAGTTTAAGTAATTTTCTAGTTTTTCTAAGGATCCATGATGAAGGAGAGGAAGGAAATATATTCTGGAAACACCATCATCTTGAATCAGACACCCCTAATTTTGATACAATGTTTCCATGCTTCCAAAGCTCTGTCAGATCCTTTAGAGCATCTGCAGTTCACAAGACTACTTTAAGTAAGAAAAAAATAAGAATTCTTGTTCCTCCTATTCTCATCCCCTTTTTGACATAACTTAGTCTAAAAATCATTTGGCAGGACTGAGCTAGGTAGGAATTTCTTCTGGAAGTATGGAGGAGATTTTAGTGGCTCAGAGTGGGATGTAGGAACTCACACATGGTGAAGATGCATCCACATGCATGAAAGGCTTTGAGCAGAGTGGTATAGACCAAGCAGAGATAAGGTGAGAATTTATGGATTATGGCAATATAATCCAGAGAGGAGTATCATTAGAGTCTGAGCAGGGTGGTGTGAACTTCTACTAGAAGGGGCACATCGAGATGGATTATTGGAGCCTAAGCAATGTGAGGAGACCATCTATATGGGGGAAGTAGTGATTGCAGTGTGTTGATGGGAGATTGATTATGTGCAGCGGTTTTGACCAAATCAGTAGTGATTTGGGGGTCAGGTTTCTCACTGTTATAGAAGAGCATTCAAATATGGAAAGGGAGCAACCTAGAATAAACTCTGTGGATTGAAATTAAAAGTATTGCATAATGCTATGGTTTCAATATAGATTCTCTCTCTCTCTCTCTCTCTCTCTCTCTGTGTGTGTGTGTGTGTGTGTGTGTATGTGTATGTGTATGTAATTGTATTTCTTTGTCCAATGAGAGGGCCTGGGAGCAGTGACACCCCCGTATCAATTATTACAACTAGTACTCAGGTGTTGGATTGTAAATATTCTTCTGCACTAAAATAAAACTAGTGTTTCTTAGGTTAATGGTTGATTCCTGGGCTGAAGCAGAAAATGTATAAAACTAGCCTGGAATAACTTGTGCCAGAAAGCAGGGAAGTGCTCAAAAATAATCAGGTCACATCAAATGGCCTCTAAATCCATTTGAATATCAAAATAAATAATAGTAGCAGTTGGTTATAATATAGTTGTTTATAGAATATAAATTCATGAGTCTACACTGATATAAAGAGGTAAATTAATATATTGAAAGATTGATTGGTAATGGAATAGTTACATAGTTTCATAATAATGTCCTCATATATATTTATTAACTCCAAAGGGGGAAAAATAGAGTAACTTTTAAGTAGAGAGGCCTGGACTATATCACCTGATAAAATAAAGCCACCACACCACTAATAAGGCAAATCAAAATGTGTACAAACTTATAGAATGAAATGAGAATATAGCATATCTTCTGTGATATTCCTGCCAAAGATTTGTAACACGAATATAATTGTGAGACTCCATCAAACAAATCCAAATCGAGGGACATTTAATTGGATTGTGCAAAAGTATTAAGATATGAAAGTTGGAAAAAGACAAAAAAGTAAGGCAGGCGTATCTTATTATTATATTTTCAACTAATGCCATGATCTGACAGAGGGAAGAATTTTTGGTATAATATTTTTTTTCTCTTTCAGCTTTTTGCTACATTAGATGATGACAATAAAATTGCTTCTTTGCCAAAAATTCACTGATTTGTCTCTAGTCAAATATCCTGCAGAAAATTGACACCAAGTAGGATAGAAAATTAAAGTAAAATCTATTTGATTTCTTAATAGAATGTTCTGCTTTTGTCTCATTGTGTGCTTAGAAGCTAAGCATATTAAATTATTATATTCATCCAAAGTGTTGCTGTATACACATATACATGTATTACACATATGTTTGTGGTGTCTTTTGTTTAATCAAGTCAAGACACAGTTTTATAGTTGCAGTATGTTGAGTTATGATGCTATTGTGGTACTCTGTAGAACTATAAAGGTACTGTAAAATTTTTTTTCATACATAGTACTTTTTTGTAGACTGGAAATGTATTACTGCATTGCAGTGACAAAATGATTGCATTTCCAAAGTGTAATTTGGTTGATAATCATAATTTCTATTAAATAAATATTCAGACAATCCTGCATTCATCACCTTAAATCCATTTAAAAAGCTTTCTACCGTTCTAGAATGTATGAATAACTTTTATGTTTAATATAGAAACTAATGTTGATGTCTCCCCTGATATGAAAATGAGAAGTCTAATTTTAACTAATAATTCTGTCAGTGTTATAAAGTGAGTAAAAGAGATCGAGTGCTGCTGGTTTTTAATGAATGTATTACTCAGGGCAGCTTCTGAGTAGAAAAGTGATCATTAGAGTAACTTCTTTTTCTCATCACTTAAATATTAATGTTTTCCTTTTCTCTTTCTGAAATTTCCAGTAAAGCATTATAGCTAAGAAGGGTGAATCAACTTTAGAAGAATTATATTACAAAAATACAGAAGATAAATATACTAGCAATTTCATACAAGCATCACAAAATATTTTATTGATGACTTTGTATGATCACTGTTTTGTTGTGACTGATAACTGACAACACGTAATAAATCATTTGCCTTAAACTACTTGCTAAAATAAATTTGTCATTTTTAAGCAAATAAGAGAGATGAATATTTAATTCATATGGTAGTCAATACATCTGTTCAAAGGCAATAGCTAACTCCTCAACATAATAAACTGAAGAAACTAGCAAGTAATACAAATAAATGTGTGATAAGAAAGTTATAGGTCATATTGTAATTTATTTTCCAAGTTCTTCCTAAAAATTATATTAATAAAAATGTGCCATTTTGGAGTTTTCTTTATCTATAAAGACCTTATCTTTGACCTAGAAAGTGAACAGAAAAAAAAAATCAATTATCAGATTAGTTCATAAAATTCATCCTTAGTCCCAACTGGGAAGTATTTACAAACAGGACAGACACAGCCCTATGCTCAGATAACCTGTAAACTGGTGGACAATTGAGACATATGAACAGACGTTTGATTCAGGAAGATAAATGCTAGGGCAGAAGGGTCACGAAGGATCCTGGGAGGGCAATATGAAAGAAATATTGACTGGCAGTGTTGGGAGTGTTTAGATAGAGGGCTCACAGAAGTCTTTCCTTGAATATTAATAACTAAGTTAAATCTTAATGTGTAAATGGGAATTAGCTGAAAAGAGTAAGCAGTATGCATGGTGGCCTGTAGGCAAGAGGACAGCATATTTGGGGTACTCAAATAACTCCATTAACTGTATTTTCCATTCCATCAACTGTATTTTCCATTCCTGTAACACTTTCTACCACTCTGCTTTTCTTTTTACCATAGGCGTCTTTTCTTATTGGATTTATGCTCTATGAGCCTTTTCATTTTATGGAAGATGTTTGGCTCTTATGAAATAATGGAAGATAATGTGGCTGTTGAATGTAACTTTGGTGCTAAGAAGTCAGGTTCACTTTTATCCTAACGAGGGTTTTAAACTTCTGACTTGCCAGTACATATCAGAGATCCTTGAAATTTCACCCAGGGCCAGGCTCAGTGACTCAGCCTGTAATCCCGGCACTTTGGGAGGCCGAGGTGAGTGGATTGCCTGAGCCCGCGGGTTCGAGACCCGCCCGGGCAACTTGGCGAGACCACATCTCTACAATAAATCAAAAATTAGCTGGACGTGGTAGCACGTGCCTGTAATTCTAGCTACTTGGAAGGCTGAGGCGGAAGGATCACTGGAGCCCAGCAGGTTGAGGCTGCGGTGGCTGGGAGGCATGCCACTGCACTCCAGTCTGGGCAACAGAGTGAGACTCCAACTCAAAAAAAAAAAAAAAAGAGAAGAAATTTCACCCAGAACACTCAACTCTATGCTGAACGAGAAGGGCACATTATCAGATTCATGTTCCCTTCTTCTCTCTCTTAGAAATAACCACTCTGCTTGTTACAGGATATGTATTATTAGGTTGATGGGAGGGAGCTGGGAAAGTTATTGTAACACTTAACAAATAAATGAACAACCTATAAAAAACTTCTGTTAAAGTTTGATTCTTTGACATGGACTTGTAACGGGATACTGTCTTTCTAGCATGCTATGAACTTATCACCACAGGACCTCAGAAGACTATGGAAGTGGCGGCAATATCTATGGAAAAGAGTCTTTCTTCTTCACAGTTTTCTTAGTGTTTAAGTACATTTGCCACCTCTCCATGTTCTACTCCATCTCTTTGTTGTAGTATTTCCTGATTCTGCTCTGGTATCAAATGTAACAACCATACCAAAGAGGATTGCTAAAGACACCTAATGTCCACTGACAGCTGAGGCTGAGGATGCCCAGTCTAGTTGTTACTTATAAAATATTCTTTTTCTGTTGTTACCTGGAGGGAAGAAAATATCACACTACAGTCCTGAGGTCACATTAGGTGTTTTGGATGCCCAAGTCAAACTTGCAATTTAGGGTTGGCATGTCATTTACTTAAATTTTCCTTTTCATTGTTTAAGTGCTACTACTAACTCACACCTCTATGATCTATTGTCCTGATATTGTTTTTGTATTGATACAAGGACTTCTAATTAATTTTGTTATATTTATATGCTATATTTGGCTCAACATTCTAAGCTATTTTTATCTTTTTGAATTATGAAAGTGAATCCATATTTTTGGTATCTTCCCATTTTGTATTATGTAAAAATTTGGCAGATATGAATTTTTAGTCTTTATTGTCTAATAAATTTAGCAGTACAGGGTCATCAGTGGAGCTCTGACCAGGGCACCAGTTCAGCTACAATGATTTAGTTCAGTTGGAAGCCACGCCCCCTTACAGCAAGTGACACTGCCAAGAGAGGAAATGTAGATGAGGGTGGGTTTCTGGCTTGCTGGTACTTAGTTGGTTTGTTAGCAATTGACTCTCTCTGTATACACCATTCTGAAGACTCTCAAATGCCCTATTCTGCCTAGTACTCTCCTCAGCTTTTCTTTAAAGCTCTCAGTATAAGGATATTCTTGTTACAAATCTCCTTCCCTGGAAAGTGGGATAAATAAACTATTCCTAACCTTCTAATGATACTTTTCCTCAGTGATCTTAAAGTACTTTACCTGCCCAAAGTGTCTCAGTGAGGTTTTTGTTCATTTACCCTCCGTGAGTACAACTGAGTGCAATGTGACCTCTCTTACTGAGCATAGGGAAACATACTTACAGGCTTAATGAAATGGTCTTCTCCTCTGTGGGGACATCTTGTTCAATTAGGTGTGCTTGATTCACTGTGGGTTCTCTCATGTGTCACTTTAACTTTGCCTGGCAACATGTGGTACTTTAGACAGAACATGGCAAAGAAACCTCTATATTTAATCCTCAAAACTTCCATTTCTTTTTTTTTTATTTTTAATTTTAAATATGTGGGGTACAATTCAGGGCTAATTATACACATGTTCATTATGCAGATAACCTTGTTAATGAGAAGTGTCCCTTTCCCCTGACAGTTTCCCACTACTGCCAATACCTTTCTTATGGTCTTACGATAGTTGTTCAAGGTTTGCTTATGAGTGAGAACATGTAATATTTGGTTCTTTGTTCCTGTGATAAATCACTCAGTATTATAGCCTCTAAGTTCATCCAAGTTGCTACGAAGTTCATAATTTTGTCCTTCTTTATTGCTGCATAATATTCCATCATGTATACGTACTACATTTTTTTATCCAGTCCTCTTTCATTGGACAGCACAGTTGGTTCTATCTTTTTGCTAATGCTGCAATAAACATGCATGTGCACATATCTTTTTCATAGAGTGATTTGAGTTCCTCTGGGTATATTTTCAGTAGGGGGGTTGTGGGGTTATATGGGGAGTCGATTTTTAGATTTTTTAGGAACTGCCACACTGTTTTTCACAAAGGCTGTACTAGTTTACACTCTTACCAACAGTGTAGAAGTGTTCCCTTTTTGCCGCATCCTCTCCAGCATCTGGTGTTTTATGAATTATTGATGGTCATCCTGACTGGAGTTAGGTGATATCTCAGTGTGACTTTAATTTGCACTTTTTGATGACTAGTGAGGTTGAACACTTTTTCATGTATCTGTTGGCTGCTCATATGTCTTCTTTTGAGAAATGTCTATTCATATCTTTTACCCACATTGTAATGGGGCTGTTTCTTTTTCCTTTTTGGCAAAAACATCCATTTCTTATTGGCCAAGAAGCAATCTTGTCATAATTGACCAAATAGAGACCAGCCCTGTGACTGTGAGCTAACAAGTTGGAAGAACATGGTAGGATACAGCTTAATTTAAAAAATGACTATTTTTCCCAGAGATGATATAAATTCCCTGATTCTTCTTATCCTTGGGGTAGGTATCACTCTTATCCTTGGGGGCGGTAAATCAGTTCTTCTGGCTTTTCTTCAGTTAAAGAGTCTGAAGATGCTACAGGACCCACAGATATCTAATGAGTGGTTCTCTTTTACACAAGTATGCATTCTATGAACCTCCTACTAAAATAAACCTAATTTCAAAGTACTGAGGTAAAACCCAATAATCTTTGTTTTTAAGTCTCTTTCTTGATGGTACAGCTCAGTTGTATTTGTGAACTATTGATTTTGCATCCAGTCAGGAGACTATTTGTCTCAGATGCATTATTTTTGCATATCTGAGAGGTTCACTGTGGATTAAAATATATTTCAGTGGCCCCTGCTCCATAATGGGATAGTTCTATTGGTCTTCAAATTCAGTCACCCAACTAGAGCTCAAGTTCCCAAAATGAACTCCATCTAGTGTTGAGTAACCCTCTAGGAATAAATACTACATCTCAGTACAGCCCTCTTCAACTTTGGTTCTTTTCTTATGATGAGTTATGTTATTGTTCTCTTTATCCATGTTTATCTTTATATCTCTCAGTTCCTTGCAAAAATTGTTGCACAGAGAAGGTGCTTAATGATTGTTTATTGAGTTGAATTTTATAACATTAATGATGAAAGGGGAGAAGAAACACGTTTAACTTACGTTTCTTGTGTTTTGTTATTTATTTTTCACATTATTAATATTATTACTGCAATGATTCTCATGCTCTCTGTAAATTTTTTGTAGGTTAGGCCTTTGCATAATGCTGCCTTGGGCTTGGTCTTTTTCAAATAGAGTTGTCAGGATATTGTCACAGAAAATATAAGTCAATATCAAGCTTATTTTTACTTTCTATTTGAGCCAGAAAAAACAGATCTCTACAGGTGAAATTATAGCGTCTATTCAGTTATCTAGTCTCCTCTTTGATACCAGTTAATCTCCAACTAATTTTATTCTTAAGCTTATGGTTTTGTGTACATATCTCCAGTGAGTGTCTTTTGGAATACTATCATTTATTGGAGTTCGGAAGGAGTAGTAGAGGGAACAGGATATAGTTTTGACTTTTTCCAGAAGCTCTGTTACATATATATTTTACCTTTTGCATTTAAAAACCATAGTCTCATATCATAGACCCAAACATCATTTAGAAGAACATCAGATTTGCTTTTTAAAAGCCTTAATTAATGGACATGATGACAGATTTTCGTTTGTTCAGTATTTTTGGTCAATAAAACCTTTAATGTGGTTGTGACATATAGTATCTTTTTAAAAGCAAACAAACAATAAACTATTGTTGGTATTTTTGACCTAAAGAAAACTATTTTGCATAACAAAATATTAGCCCATTCCTCTCTAAGTAGAATGCTATAATTAGAAGATATTCTATTTGGTTTAATTTACAAACAAATAGAAAACCTTCTTAAATAAACTAAAATTTAAGACAGTTCAATAAAAGATACTCAGAAAATAGAAGTAACTACATGGTTTTTATATTCAAGAAATTAATACATAAATTATAAAGCAGCATTGCTTCTATCAAGAAAATCCAGTAAACATTTATAACCTATCATCTTCATGGTCAATCAGTATTTAAAATGGTGTCTGTGCTAGTAAAAAAAAAAGAAAAATTCCATAACACTTTGAAAAGTGATACATGCTTGACCTAAACACATATGGCAAAAGAAGTTCTAGGCCACAACGGCATGTAGCCCACTCTGAATTAGTCTCATGAGATCAATGCAAAGCTTCCTAGAACTGATAGCAGTTTTTTTTTTCCTGCTCTCTATAGGGGCATATAATACCATTTCTAGTTGCAATAGTTCATATGTTTAAAATTTTACATTTCTAAAAATTCGAATCAGGGGTACAAGTGCATGTTTATTACATGGAGATATTATTGCATAGTGGTGGAGATTGAGCTTCAGGTTACCCATTCCCCAATAGTGAACATTGTACCCAATGGGTAATTTTTCAACACTAACCCTTTCCACCTTCCGCCTTTTAGTATCCCCCAATTTCTATTATTTTCATCTTTGTGGTCATTTAGCTCCTGCATGTAAGTGACGACTGTATAATATTTGGTTTTCTGTTTCTAAGTTAGTTCACTTAGAATGATGTTCTCTAGCTCCATCCATGCTGCTGCAGAGGACAAGATTTCACTATTTCTTATGACTGTGTGGTATTCCATGGCATATGTAAATCATATTTTCTTTATTCAGTCAATCATTGATGGGCATACAGGTTGGTTCCATAATTTTGCTATTGTGAACAGTGCTGCAATGAACATATGAATACAGGTATCTTCTTAATATAATTTCTTTTTCTTTGGGTAGATCTCTAAGAGTGAGATTGCTGGGTTGAGTGATAATTCTATTTTTAATTATTTGAGAAATCTCCATATTGTTTTCCATAGAGGTTGAACTAGTTTACAATCCCACCAACAGTGGATGAGCGTTACTTTTTCTCTACATCCATCCAACATCTGCTGTTCTTTGATTTTTAAAAATAGCTATTCTGACTGGTGTTAGATGACTGGTGTTAAGATGATATGATATCTCATTGTGGTTTGAATCTGCATTTCTCTGATTAATGATGCCGAATATTTTTTCATATGTTTGCCGACAGCTTGTTTGTCTTCTTTTGAGAGGTGTTTTTTTGTGTACTTTGCCTACTTTTTGGCAGTTATATTTTTAAGTGTTAAGAAATAATCTTTTTTCTCACCCCTTATGTCACTGAAAATATTACTTTAATAGAAGACTTGGATTTTTAAAAATTTACATTAATTTAATATACTGAGGCATGGAAACAAATTTAACTATTGAAACAAATTTTATTGTGCTATTTTTTGCAAATTTTTCTGATAGCTCTGAAATTATCTCAAAATAAAGAATTTTTAAAAATAAACATCATAGTGTAGAGAAAACAAGAGAGATAATTTTATAATACAATAAGTGGCATTGACTACTTTGAAATGTACTCTATTGGATTTAGTCAGAGTAGTTATCTACAGTATGTATACTAAATTATATTGGACATGTTCTAAATAAACTTTTGGAGAGTATACAAAAAGTAGCAAATTCAAAACAGATATGTTTGTTTTTGGTGCTTTTTGTATGTTTCTTTCTGTCTTTGACACTTATCAGAGACATTAAAATACCCCTAGACCACATTAACTCAAAAATTATAAAACTGACTCTAATCATCTTTGCTTCTGTGGACTTGATGATAATAAGCAAATGCTGTACAGTTATTTACACTGCACTGACTTCTAAATTAGAATAGAAAGAAAGAAAACTACCATTATCCAAGTGGAAAAAAAATGACCTGGTAGCAAAATGTAATTTTCTATTAAAAATTATAATTTTTTTTGCATCACCATAAAATCCATTTCAAAGATGCCATGATCTTTGAATCACCTGCCCTATGCTGTCAGATATGATGAAAATTGAACCAGCTTAATTGCTGTTTTCCTGCACAATGAGTTTATAAAACAATAGAATGTAGTTCTTTCATTACTCCTGTTGCAGGATGCTCTGGCATTTGGCAGTAAAGACTGTGTGCTAAGGGGAGTGGTAACTTGATGTACTGTATCCACCAGATGTGAAGCTTGTTGTGCTTGACTTTTCAGCCAAATCTGGAAGATTATTCATAGGAAATTAGATTGTAAATGCAGATAGGATTTTTAATATTCCTGCTGTCCACATTTTTCCAATTGTATAATGGGATGATAAGTAAGCTTGGGATGGCACAGTCCTTACTCATCATCATATAGACAACCTTGAAAATACGAGAGGAAGAAATCATTTCTGCCCTCTGTGCATCCCTGAGGAGAGGAAGGAGGGTGCAAATAGGTTTGCAAAATGGCTCCTGTTACCCCATGCTGGCTGTGTAATCACTTTGGTAGTGCTCGCGCATAATTGTCTGCCTGCTCTAAGAAGGATATCTAGGAATTATGCCTTATCTTCTCAAATTTTTAACTGTGTCACAATCCAGGGAGAAGTAATGCAAAAGTATGATGGTCGCTGTGAAATTAACTACGAACTTTATTTTCTACCTTGCCAATCCTTTTCTGACCCAACCTGCATGAGTCCCCCATTATAACGGCCTTCAGATGGAGTGGTGGGTAAATATTTTCCAGACTCAACAAGACTACATGTTAATCATGCAATCGTTAGCCACATTATCTGTGTTTAGTTCTTATGAAGATGTAAACTTATTAAGTTCTACTGTCTTTGTCATATGGTATAGGTAGGTATTAAATTATACTTTTAATATCAAGTTTATTCTAGCACAGTTTACTGTATTTTACAAACTTCTAAATTATCTAATTATTTTTAAAGTTTATAACTCCATCTGTCGAACATACTCAGTTGAATTGAACATTGTTACTTTTGAGATTCTTACTCAAAATTTGTTATATTTTTCTTTTTCCCCCCTTTGACAAATTAAAGGATAGAAACATAATGCAAATTCCTTCTGTAGCAAGAGTGTGATTGTCCTACCAATGCTCTTTTTTTTTCCTCCTTGATCCAGGTAATTGAAATCCTTATTTGTAAGTAAACATATAATTGTCTGGAATAAAGACCATGTTTCCAAGCCTCCTATACATCTATCTAGGTATCAGCCTATAACAATTCTTGTCATTTGGGTATAAGCAGAAGTGTTGTTTAGTAGCTTTTATGATTCTCCTTAATCAATAGCAAGGATATACCTTTTTCTCATTCTATGTCCCTTCTTTAATCCTGTTCCCTGGGAAGAGATATGTGTAAAATGTACCATTTGAAACCATATGGATTGTGTCCTGAGAAATTGTTGAGTAGAGTGCTCAAAAACACTTGGTTTTCTCAAGACTGGGGAAAGCAAATACTACCTCTAGATTGTCTGCTTCTAGTAGATTCTATGTGGGTAGCTGCTACATGACTTCTGAGCTCTGTATGGTACAGAGCTAAAATTGGAACTAAAACTGGTCTATACCATCCTTTCTCTCTAGGTTACAGAGAAAATGATATTGGAAGCAGGGGAACAGAGTAGATATATAGTAATGGAATATAAATACAATTCAGACATTTTCTGGACTTGACTGGCTTACAAGTGAAAGATACTCTGGTCTTGTTTTTAGGAAGTTGTATCAGAAAATAATCAATTCCAAATAATTCACTTTGTGATTTGATTATTTAAATTGCAAAGTGAGTAGTAGCATTTGTGGCATTCTAACATATATTTTATAAATCGTTTTTAATTTTGTAGACTGATTCTATTTATTCCATTTTTCTTGATAACCTTCTTTTGGAGCTTACTGCTATCATATTCTAATTTAAAACAGTTTGCTTTCTAGGTATGCTGAACAACTGCAATCCTGATAAGTTTGTAAAATTTACTACTGCAATTCAGTACCTGTTTCATGTAGAAGGATCCGCTATCCCTGGGAAATCTGTTGGGAAAATGCAGAAGAGATCAGCTGCTTTTCAACACCTGGCACCTGGTTCACACCACCACCTATGGCAAAAAGTCAGGCACTGGCAGCAGGGACTGTGGAGAAAGCACGAGGAAGAAATCTGGAACTGAGACCCACCAGAGGTAAAAACATGGACCGCTACTACTTTCTTTCTCCCAGGAATGGGCAAATACTTGCTTTATCTCGCCCAACTCTGAGCAGCCTGCATCCTAAGCAGTCTGCATCTTGAGACTGAATAGTGTGCTCTACACCTCTCAGAAATCGACTATCATTTGCCCAGAGAGGATGCTCCAAATGCATGATACAGGAGAGATGGATGCCCTACCCCACACTGGACCAAACACAGACGCATGCAATCAGAGTGGGAGACCTAGCAGCAGAAAATTTGGGAGCTTTGCCTGGGAAGATCTGCTGGAGTGAGTTGAACACTGGTAATGAGGGCCATGGAAGAAATGCAAGGAGGCAGCCTGAGGCAAACTCTCAAGGAAGCAGTGAAGAGATCCCACCCTGAGCCTGGACATGGTTCCAGAGCCTTGCCACCAGGTCCCAAGATTCAGAGACTGGTAACTGCTGGGAAGGAAGCAATAGCTCCTGACAAAGAACCTGAGCAGACTATCTAATGCCTGGGCAAAGAAGGGTTCACATACAGCCTTTGCAGACCAGAGTACTGCATCTTGACACCAGGTGCTGTTCTATGAATTGCATTGAGGTTGACTATTGCAACCTCAGAGAATGTTGTCCTCAGCGCACAAGTCTTGGTAGGTAACATCAGAAGTGGAACTCCAAACAATCCACCCTCCACTCTGAGCCAGCTACTGGGTGATAGACACAGAAAGTGGAACTGACCGAGAAGGAGTTATTGGTTAGTTTGTTTGATTATCTCATTTGGTTGCTTTGTTTGTTGGTTGTTTTTCTCTTTTCTTTTCTTCTTCTGTTTCTCTTTCTTTGCTCTTTCTCAGTTTTTTGTGCATTTTTTCTTTTTCTATTTTTATTTTCCTTTCTCCTCCTTTCCCTTTTTTATCTCCTTCTCCCCTCTCTTTTCCCTCTTATACCCTGTCTTGGACTCAATGGCTGTGCAAGCTTATGCACTGTAAAGTCATATTGTGCAGAGATGGGGAGTGAGTCCCAGGTAGTCCGTTCACCAGATAACAAGCATTATGACCTGCCAATATGTTCTCAATCCTTGCAGCCTCCCATTCCTTAGTAAGTGTTCAAAACTGTAAAGAGACCACACATTGCCCCACCCCCAGCACTACTTAATATTTGAACAAACCTGGAGCCTGGGCACATGGAAGGACAAAGGTAGAGCAAATATCAGAAGAGACTGCTTCTCAATTTTCCACCGAGAA
This sequence comes from Tarsius wallacei, assembly GCA_963574415.1. NCBI lineage: Eukaryota > Metazoa > Chordata > Mammalia > Primates > Tarsiidae > Tarsius > Tarsius wallacei. The sequence goes on from CAUYQG010102817.1 coordinate 14,032, forward strand.
ACAGAATTAAAGAGAAAGATAGGAGAACTGCTACAAATGAAGAAAAACCAATGAAGAATGGCTGGTAACCATCAGAGCCCCAGCAAAGAGACAGTGCTAGAAAGAACAGCTACTGGGGCACAAAAAAATGGCTATATCTGGGAAAACAGTACCCAAAGGAACTTATAGACGTCAGAAAATCACTGGATAGAATTTATAAAAATCAAGAAATGGAAGGGCTAAAACTAAATGAAATTGCAACAAATCTGGACAAACTCAAGAAAGCATACTTAGAAATAATAAAAATAAAAAACTCCACCCAAGAAAAAAGTAACAAACTGACAAGCACAGGAACCAGAATTGACCAAGTGGAAGAAAGAGTCTCAGAGATGAAAGACCAAAATATAGAATTAATTCAATCTGTTAAAAATATAGAAAAAAAACTTAAGATGAAAAAAGAAATTCTTCAAGTGATGTGCAATTTTTATCAAGAAACCAAACCTAAGTCTGATTATAATACTTGAAATAGAAAGAGAAACAGAAAACACCCTGGAGCAAATATTGCATGAGGTCATTCAAAAAAACTTTCCTCATCTGGCCAGAGAGAAGACTATACAAGCATGGAGAGTCAAAGAACCCCTGCAAGACATTTTATGAGAAGAACAACTCCTAGATATATAGTAATTCATCTACACAAAATAGGTTTAAGAGAAAAAAATCCTAAAGGCAGCAAGGGAAAAAAGTCAGACTACCTACTGGGAGAGACCAATCAGAATTGGTGCAGACTTATCTGCAGAAAAGCTACAGGCCAGAAGGAATTGGATCTCAATCTTTAATGTTCTCAAAGATGAACAATTTAAACCAAGAATTTCCTAAACAGCCAAGATGAACTTCATAAGTGATGGAGAATTAAAATATTTCTCAGACATCCAATCCCAAAGAGAATATGCTGCTTTGAGACCAGTTCTACAGGACATGCTTAAAAGGTGCTGTGCACAGAAAAAAAATAATAAAATAAAATAAACAAAAGAAAGACCACATACTTCATAAGATTACAAACAAACACAGAAACAGCAGAACACACAGTACACCCACAAATATGAAAACACACACATAAATGAACACAAATGCTGAAAGAAAACAAAATAGTCTTATAAGAGCATTATGATGGGGATAAACTCTCACATTTCAATAATGAGCCTGAACATGAATGGATTAAATGCACCACTAAAAGACATAGAATGGAAAATTGGAAAAAAAAATATGACCCAGTAATTAGCTATCTTTAGGAAACTCATCTCACCACAAAGTACACCCACACACTCAAAGTTAGAGGATAGAAAACAAATTTTCAGGTGAACGGATCACAAAAGGAGGCAAGAATAGCAATCTTAATATCAGACAAAACAACCTTTAAGCTATCAAAAATTTTAAAAAATATGGAAAGACAGTACATAATGATAAAAAGTTATATCCATCAACAAGAAATATCAATTGTAAACATATATACAACCAACACAGGAGCATAAGTTTTTATAAAGCTGCTACTAAGTAAACTAAAAATAAAAATATTAACTCTAACACTATCGTAACTGGAGAACCAAATACCTGATTAACAACCCTAGATTGATAATTGAGGACAAAAATTGACAGAGACCTAGAACTTTAACTTGACACTTGATCAAGTTGACTTAGTAGTTACCTACAGAACACTTCATCCAACAACCATAGAATACATTCTATTCATCAGCACATGGAATGTACTCCAGGGTTGACCTCATCCTTGGCCATAAATCAAGTGTAAACAAATTTCACAAGATTGAAATCCTGCCATGTACCTTATCAAACCATGGTCTAACAAAAATAAATATCACCACCAATAAAATTCTTTCAAAACCCACTAAACAGCATGATGCTGCACAACTGGGTAAACACAGAAATCAAAACAGAAATTAAAATATTTCTGGAAACAAATGAAAGTGAAGAAACATTGTACCAAAACCTCTGGGATGCCATGAAAACAGTACTAAGAGGGGAATTTATATCTCTATGAACACACATCAAGAAAATAGAAGGATCACAAGTGAACAGCCTAACAAATCACCTAAGCAGTTGGAAATACAAGACAACCAAAATCCAAACTTCAGCAGAAGAATTCAGATCTTCTGCTGAAAGTAAAAGCCCAAACATAGGACATAGAAGACAAACATACCACAGAAAAAAATAAAAACAACAAAAAACTGGTTCTTTGAAAGTATAAACAAGATTGTTGGACCCCTAGAGAGAATGACTAAGAAAAACAGAGGAAAAAGCCCAAATAAGCACAATCAGAAATGCAAAAGATCAGGTCACAACTGTCCCTGAAGAAGTACAAATGATTATCAGAGATTACTATGTACACCTATATGGGAAAAATCTTGATAATCTAAATGAAATAGAAGACTTTCTGACATCATACAATCTCCCAGGGTTGGAACAAGAAGAAATTGAGATTCTCAATAAACCAATAACTGTTGAGAAAATTATCTCTGTCATAAGAAAACTACCTACAAAATAAAAGCTCTGGACTAGATGGATATCCAGCAGAATTCTACAGAACATACAATAATGAGATTTTACCAATTCTATTGAAAGTATTCCAGGTAAGCAAGAAAGATGGAACTCTCCCCAAATCATTTTATGAAGGTAACATCACACTGATACCCAAACCAGGCAAAGATGCAACAAAGAAAGAGAACTAATGACCAATATTCCTGATGAATATAGATACAAAAATTCTCAACAAGATTCTAGTAAATTGGATCAAAAACACATCTTAAAAATCATCCGTCAGGACCAAGTAGGCTTCATCCCTGGGATGCAGGGCTGGTTCAACATCCACAAAATCATAAATGTAATTAAATACATCAACAGATATAAAAATAAGAACCAAATGATTATATCAGTAGATGCAGAAAAGACTTTCAACAAAATCTATCATCCATTCTTGATTAAAAACCCTTGAACACCTATGTATAGAGGGAACATACCTCAAAATAGTAAGTTCTATCTATGATAAACCTACAGCCAATATATTACTAAATGGACAGAAATTGGAAGCCTTTCTTCTGAAAATTGGAACAAGACAAGGCTGCCCACTTTCACCCCTTCTGTTTAACATAATGTTGGAAGTCCTAGCTAGAACAATCAGACAAGAGAAGGATATCAGGGATATCCAAATAGGCAAAGAAGTAGTCAAATTATCCCTCTTTGCTGACTATATGATCCTATACATAAAAAAATCCCAGAGAATCTGCCAAAAACCTCCTTTAGTGATAAAGGGCTTCACAAAATCTCAGGGCACATGCACACACACACACACACACACACACACACACACACACACAAAATGTTCAAAAGAAAGTTGCATTCTTATATACTAAAAACAGGCAGAGAACCAAATAAAAAGCACAATCCCATTCACAAAAGACAAAAAAAAAAAATGCAGTATGTTGTCATCTTCCTAAACAGAGAAGTGAAAGATCTGTATAATGAAAACTACAAAACACTGCTCAAAGAAGTCAAGAATGACACAAACAAATAGAAAAATATTCCATACCCATGGATTGGAAGAATCAACATTGTTAAGATGTCCTTCTTACCAAAGGCAGTCTGCAGATTCAACACAATATCTGTTAAATTACCAACATCATTCTTCTCAGACTTAGAAACAATAATACAGAAATTCATATGGAAACAAAATGACCATGAATAGACAAAAACATCCTTAGCAGAAGAAACAAAGTGGGAGTTATCACACTTGCAGACATTAAACTTTATTATAAGGCTACAATAATCAAAATAACCTGATATTGGTACAAGAACAGGTATATAGACCAAAGAAATGGGATAGAGATTCCAGAAGCAAAACCTCAATTTCTCAACCAACTTATCTTCAACAAAGCCTCCACCAACAACCAATGCGGAGAGGAGAACCTATTCAGTAAATCACGCTGGAAACACTGACTGACCACGTGCAGAAAACTGAAACAGGACCACTACCTGTCACCGTACACAAAAATCAATTCCAAATGTATTAAAAACCTAAATGTAAAACCTCAAATTGTAAGCATCTTAGAAAATGCAGGAGATAGCCTTACAGAATGAGAATAGGAAACAAATTTCTGGTAAAAATCCTAAAAGCCCATAACATAAAATATAAGATTGACAAGTGGGACCTCATCAAACTGAAAAGCTTCTGCAAAGCAAAACAAAAAGAAACAAAAACCATAAAGAGAGTGGGGAGACAGCCTACAGAATGGGAAAAAATATTAGCCAACTGCATATCTAACAAATGCCTAATGTCCAGGATCTACAAGGAACGCAAATGTACCAAAATGAAAAACACAAACAGCCCCATTAAAAAGTGGGAAAAGACATGAATAGACATTTTTCAATAGAAGATATATGAGCAACCAGCAGACACATGAAAAAGTGCTCAGCCTCACTAACCACCAGAGAAATGCAAATCAAAAGCACGTTGAGATACCACCTAACTCCTGTAAGAATGCCATCAAAAATAAAACAAAAAACAACAGATAGTGATGAAGATATAGAGAAAAGGGGATGCTTCTACACTGTTGGTGGAAATGCAAACTAGTTCAACCTTTATGGGAAACAGTGTGGCAATTCCTAAAAGTACTAGAAATTGACCTTCCATATGATCTAGCAATCCCTCTTGTGGGAATATACTTGGGGAAACTTAAATCACTCTGCAAAAAAGATACCTGCACTCACAGGTTTATTGCAGGACTATTTACAATAGCAAAAACATGGAACCGACTGTACTGCCTATCAAAACTGGACTGGATTTTAAAAATGTGGTACATATAAACTAATCCATAAAGAAGAACAAAATTATGGATTTTGCAGAAACTCTGATGGATTTAGAGTCTATCTTACTCAGTGATTTATCACAGAGACACAGAACTGAGCACCGCATGTTCTCATTCATAAGTGAACCCTGAACATTCACCATGATACTATAAAAAAGAGAATGGCAGTAGTCAGTAACTGCCAGGGGAGGAAGAGGGGGACATATAATATCAATAAGGGTAACTGATCTCAAACCAGGCAAAGTCAAGACCAATGGTAGGCCAAAACTACACCAGTACGATGACCACTTGTATAGCTACCCCTGAGTTGTAGCCCACATCTTTAAAGAAAAATTAAAAAAAAAAAAAAAAACCTCCTAGAACTAACTAACTAACTAAAACGTACTACTACTTTTGCACTATTGGTTTTGGTATTTTATGTCTTTTTTTGTCCCCTAGTGTTCTCTTTTCATTTAAGTACTTGTTAATTAATACCCTATGAAAGAGTCTTGAGAGGTAACTTTTTATTTTTTAATCTTTTATTTTTAAGATGTGGGATAAAATTCAGGGTTAGGTAAATAAATGTTCATTATGCAGATACCCTTGTTGATGAGATATGCTCTCCCTCTCCTCTGGTAGTTTCCCACTATTGGCAATACCTTTTTTATAGTATTATGGTAATTGTTCGAGGTCTGCTTATGAGTGAGAACATGTGGTAGTCAGTTCTTTGTTTCTGTGATAGATCACTCAGTATTATAGACTTTAAGTCCATCCAAGTTGCTGTGACGTTCATAATTTTGTCCTTTTTTTATAGCTGCATAATATTCCATTGTGTATATGTAACACATTTTGTTTACCCAGTCCTCTTTCAATAGGCAGCATGGTTGGTTTCATGTTTTTGCATTTAAATAATGCTGCAATAAACATGCATGTGTAGGTATCTTTTTTTAATGGAGTGATTTGAGTTCCTTCAGGTATATTCCCAGAAGGGGAATTGCGGGGTTGTATAGAAGGTTGATTTTTAGATCTTTTAGGAATTTCCAAACTGTTTTCTACAGATTGTACTTGTTTACACTCCCACCAAAAGTGTAGATGTGTTCCCTTTTCACCACAGCCTCTCCAGCATCTGTTGTTTTTTGAGTTATTGATGATGGCCATCCTGACTGGACTTAGGTAGTATCTCAGTGTGGTTTTAATTTGCATTTATTTGGTGATCAGTGAGGCTGAGCATTTTTTCATGTGTCTGTTGGCTGCTCGTACATCTTCATCAGAGTAGTTTCTATTCATATCTTTTGCCCAAATGGAGCTGTTTGTTTTTTTCTTTTCAGCATGTTTGAGTTCCTTGTAGATCCTAGATGTTAGGCCTTTGTCAGATGTACAGTTGGCAAATATTGTTTTCCAGGCTGTGGGCTGTATCCTCACTCTCTTGATGGTTTCTTTGGCTTTGCAGAAGCTTTTTAGTTTGATGACGTCCCATTTGTCTATCTTTTCTCTTATGGCATGGGCACTCGGGGTTTTGATCAGGAATTGATTGCCAGTTCCAATTTCCATAAAGGTGTCTCCTGCATTTTCTAAGGTTCTAATAGTTTGAGGTTTACGTTTAGGTCTTTGATTCATTTAGAGTTGACTTTTGTGTATGGTGGTAGGTAGGGTCTTGCTTTAATCTTCTGCGTGTGGCCAGCCAGTTTTCCCAACACCATTTACTGAATAGGTTCTCCTTTCTCTGGTTGATGGTGGATACTTTGTTGAAGATGAGTTGGGGGAGAAATTGAGGTTTTGCTTCTGGAATCTCTATCCTGTTCCATTGACCTGTATACCTGTTTTTGTACCAATACCAGGCTGTTTTGATTACTGTAGTCTTATAATAAAGTTTAAAGTCTGAAAGTGTGGTAGAAAGGTAAATTTTTAAATTCCTTTCATGTCTGAAAAATACTGTTTTTGTCTTCACACTTTATTCATAATTTGGCTAAATATAAAATATGCAATTGCATGATCAAAATTATTTTTCTTCAGAATTCTGAAGATATTTTTCACCATTTTATAATATCTAATAAGGCTGAAAAAAAGGTTACTGCTATTCTTGTTTTTAATCTTCTGTAAATAGTCTGTCTCTTTCCTATTCTCCAGAGGCTTTATTGTTATCTTATTCTGAATAGTCTTACATTTCCCGAAAAAAGTGCTTTTTTGGATTCTTTTATCATTCATTCTACTTGGTACTAGGTAGTAGTTTTTAATTGAAAGATCACCTCTGAGAAAATTCTTTCTCTTATTTTCCTTAGAATTGCCCCTCAATTTTCTCTATTCCTTATTTATAGAACTTCTATTAGATCTCTTCGACTGACAATCTATTTCTCTCACTTTTATTCTCTCTCTCTCTCTCACTCTCTCTCTCTTCAAATTTGGGGTCTGGGAGATTTCCATTTTGTTATCCAGCTCAATACTTTTCACCCCAATAAGCATATTTTAATTTTAAAGTAATTCTCTGCTGCTTGATTTTATCCAGGTTTCCTTTATTGTGAGTTAATTTTTTTTTGTTTTTTTGAGTTGGAGTCTCATTCTGTCGACCAGACTAGAGTGCAGTGGCATGCTCTCGGCCATCGCAGCCTTGACCTGCTGGGTTCCAGCGATCTTTCCACCTCAGCCTTTCAAGGAGCTGGAACTACAGGCATGCGCTACCACACCCAGCTAATTTTTGATTTATTGTAGAGATGAGGTTTCGCCAAGTTGTCCAGGTGGTTCTCAAACCCGCGAGGTCAGGCAATCCACTCACCTCGGCCTCCCAAAGTGCTGGGATTACAGGCTGAGCCACCGAGTCCAGCCGTGAGTTAATTTTTTTACACATTTATCATGGTCTTTCGCTTTCATGGTGCTATTTTTCTTTACATATTTGTGATCATATGTAATCATTTTATATTTTAGAAAAAGAGAATTTATTAGTAATACCAGGTGGTAATTTGGTTATCCTGTCAACTGGCAGTCTTCTCTTATTGATGTTTAAAAAGAAAGTAATTAACCTAGGAAATCCCCAAGTGATCAAAATAGGAGAGATTTTCCCTACGTGCCAAGGACCAGTCTAACCTAGTTTTATGCAGGTAGTTAGATCAGTTTCTTTAAATATGAGCTCGTTGTCTTCAGATCTGAAATTAAAATACTTGTGGCCATTAGTTTATCTTCAGGGAAGCAGAGACAAAAGGAAAGTTTAGTTCCTGAACTTTGCCTGTCTTAAAAGTTATTGCCTATTTCTCATATGTCTGCTAAAATTATTAGATTCTTTGAATCCTACTCATAGGACCTTAACTGTCTTAGGTTATTTTCTCTTGTTTGGATGACTTCAACAGTCAACTAGTGTCATCAACTTTAGTGCATCCTCCTGGTCTCAGTATCGCAGCTCTGTGATATTTCCTAAACTCAAATTTGACCATTGATTTATTCATGCATTCAGAAGATATTTATTAAATATCTATAATTGAAATAACTATTCTACAAACCTTTTTATTGCCCCCGAGGAGCTTACATCCTAGTAATAATGGTGGGTTATGGACAGACAGATAATATTAAGTAAACATTTGCTTTTATATGAAATGACAATGTTGTGTGGACATGGATTATTCTTACATATATTTATATATCTCATGAAATTCTACACAAAACCTTGAAATTTTGTAAGATATTACTTTAAGAAATTTATTTTTAAAGTTTATCAGTGGTAATATATATTTTTAAATAATTTTAAAATATTCTGTGATTATTGAGTGGAGTGTTCTGTAGGTGTTTATTAAGTCCTACTCATCACACATCCTTAGCCATAATTCAAGCATAAACAAATTTCACAAGATTGAAATACTGCCATGCACCTTCTCAGACTACAGTGGACTAAAAATAAATATCAAAACCAACAAAATTCCCCCAAAACCCACAAAGACATGGACGGTAAGCACAGAAATCAAAACAGAAATTAAAATATTTTTTGAAAATAAATGAAACTGATGAAACCACTTACCAAAACCTCTGGAATGCCATGAAAACAGTACTAAGAAGGAATCATATCTCTATGAACATACATCAAAAAAGTGGAAAGATCACAAGTTAACAGCCTAACAAATCACCTAAGGGAACTGGAAAAATAAGATCCCCACACTCTAAATTTAGCAGTAGAATCCAGATCACCAAAATAAAAACCCAAATACAGGACATAGAAGACAAAAATATTACAGAAAAATAATTTTATTTTATTTTTTATTATAAAGATGTGGGGTACAATTCAGGGTTAGGTATACAAACATTGATTATGCAGGTACCCTTGTTGCAATTTTAAAATAAATAATAATAATATAGATGGTGACAAAACTGTCAATCATATTGTAATATTATAATTTGTAATATTTTGAAATAATAGCATATACGACCCCCATCAAAATCAACATGCTGATAAATAAAAAAATAGAAAGGTCATAAACATAGTAAATGTTTTTACTTAATCTAAGATAAAATTAGCGTTTCAAATCAGTGAATATTTTTGCTAAGAGAAGCTGAAATAATTGACTTACTATTTTGGAAGAAGATAATGTTTTTGTCACATATAACTAAAGAAAAAAACAGGTAAAAGCATGCATAGTATAATGAGATAGCTCAAAAATATAAGAAAAATGTAAATTACCTTGAGAATATGAAAGATGTTTTTAAGAATGACAGAAACACAAGAAAAATATTGATGGATTTGACTACATTAAAATTGGAATGTTCTGTTCTGATTTAAACTCCAAGATAGTTCCCCTTTTTCTTTGCAGGTAGTATTCTATAATTAGCAAAATAAATAAAGACCAAATATATAAATTACTCCTCTAATAACACTATTGGAGATCTGAAACCCTGAATAGGTGAAAAAGCTACAAAATAAAAAGTGAGCTTATGCACTAATTGAAATAAAAAAATAAAAAGGCATAATTGAATATCTTAGACATACTAGAAAATACACAAATCTGGTTAAAAGGCACAACATGATGAGAAAACTCCAAATCCTTTATCTGTCACACTGTAGTGAGGTGATTAAGATAGTATTGGGGTCATCTTTGGGTTCTGTTTCTTTGCTAAGAGACAGAGGACATTGAACTAAATCAAGAGTAACACCAAAAAATGTTACTTTTTTGGAAATAGTATTTTGGTGATACAAAGTGAATAAGTGAGATTCTGCATTATAAATAACTCCTATAACTGCTTTCTTTTGTCTGGAAACACAGCTGGTTCAAGCTCAAATGCACAATCTGTGTCATTTTTAAAAATGTTATTAGCCTAGAAGAAAACTCTATTTTTTTCTATATAAAGTTTCCATTGATAGCTGATACAGAAAAAAAACCCCACTTCTTGTGATGTATAATCAAAAGAAATCAGGGAAGCTGACTGAAAATATCCTAAAGAAAAATTAAGAAAGGAACAGGGAAAAGAAATCCATTGCAGATAAAAACATTAGCATGAGAAATCTGTTTTTTTGTGGCTATTGTGAATGAGATTGTGCTTTTTATTTGGTTCTCTGCCTGTTTATCTAGGGTTGATAGTGGGATATTTAAGTCCCCAGCTATGATAGTGTTAGAGTCAATATCTTTTTTTTTAGTTTACTTAATAGCTGCTTTATAAAAACTGGTGTTCCTGTGTTGGATGCATATATATTTAGGATGAATATTTCTTGTTGATGGATCAAACCTTTTATCAGTATGTAGTGTTTTTTGTACCTCAACAGCCTCCTTCTCAGGCAGTTCCGCTGTCTGAATCTATCACTCATCAGCTGGCTCAGGGTGGAGTGTGGATCATCTGGGGGTTCCTCATCTGCCATTACCTGCCAGGGCTTGTGCACTGGGGACAATGTTCTCTGAGGTAGCAAAGAGCAGTCCCAATGCAACAAAGAGACAGTGCCTGGTCTTAAGATGCAGTTCTCTTGTTCCATAGAAGCTGCCCTGGAGCACTTCTCTGTCCAGGCATTAGAGAGTCTGATCGGTTTCACTGCCACCTGCTGTTCCTGTCACGAAGTGGGTTGATGGCTCCCTCTCCAGCAGCTACCACAGTCTCTAGACCTCAGGACTTGGTGACAACGCTCTGGAGCCCAGTTCAGGCTCAGGGTGGCTTCTTTCTGCTCTTTCCTCAGGTCTCTGCCTCAGGCTCCCTCACTGCACTTCCTCTGTCACCCTCGCTGCCAGTGTTCAGCCCAGTGCTGTGGTATTGAGGTTGGCAATCACTACAGCCATTCTTCCTGGGAAAGGTTCTGATGATTTCAGAAAATGGTGCTCAGCTTCTGCACTCTGGGAAGTGCTAGGGTCCAAGCAGAGCAGCTGTGGCACCAGCAAATTCACCAGAAGGGCCCTGGCCTCCTGCTCTTGAGTACCCACTCAGCCTCTCATACTCCCACTTACACACAGAAACACATGTAGAATTGTCCATACAAGTGCTCATACATGCAGGGACTCATGAAGTCTGACTGAATATGCTGCCATCTTCCTGGAAGTTCTCCAAGTTTTACATGGTTTATGTGATCTCTAAGCTACAAAAATTTATTATGACTATGGTATTCCAAGTCATATGAGAAGATGGGTAGTAATCATAGCATGGATCCACAGGTGAGCTGTGAACATATGGTACACATTGGTCACCGATGCTCTATTTTCAAGGACCTAATGCAGAAGAAAAAATTATCACTGACAATCGCCTTTAAAACTAAAACAATGTACTTCGTTAGAAAACGTATTGGTTTCAGAGAACATTTTTATAGAGCATGAACAGTGTGTGGTGGAGATACAGTTGTCAAAGAATATTTGTTAGCAATATTTGCATTATCAGTAAAATGATAGAAGGCAAAGTATAGTTCTATAGCAGCATTTCAATGAATAGCTCTCAGATGGTTTTCTTAATCCAAGGACAACTAAGAGCACCTAAAAGAAGAATGAACTAAAATCACCTAAAGATGAACTCTTTTAACCAAACTTTTCTTGTTTTGATGGTAATGGGTTTACAGATTTTTGCTGACAAATATGTACATTGTACATATTTCTTATTTTTACTATACACTTAGTTGCTTTTTCCAAATCATCTCAACGTGTAAAAAATATGCTTGACTGGTTTCAGGTAGTAGTTTATTTGAACAATCAATCAATTTTCCTTGATCTCCTTTTTCTAAAAACTGAGGTTAGTAAAAATGTACCATTTCCATTTTTATATAATTTGATAGTTCGATGAGCTTTAAAATATTTAAGTTATTTAGGAAAAGATGGCGTATGAATACAATTTGAGATCATTTTTGTTCTTACTGTCATGTAAATTTGGTAACCTTGGTACAGTTTTTTAAAATACCAATCCTCACATGGGATTTGTGCATTTTATTTTGTAAGCATTCTGTCAGTCTTTGCTGATATCCTTACAATGAAATTTGATTGTCTGGATATACTTCTTCAATGGGTTTTGAAGCATTTTCACTTATGCTTCCTAAAAGACATTTTATACATTTTATAGCAGTTTATAATAGTCTTCTAGGGGTAGCTAAGTGCTTTACTTATCATTAAAGGTAAGGCCGTATGGGAAGCCTAGTGATTTGAACTGAGAGTCAGCAGCTTTGGAGTCGATAAGTCAAGGCTATGTTTAAGGGCTCTAAGGAGACTAAATATTTTATTCACAGAGTAATTCAGCTTATATCTGAGGAGTTCTTCCAAGAGTGTGCCTATCAGGAAAATGCTGAATATATAGTATTAGTGAAAAGGGAAGCAATTTTAGCTTCAAGTATCTCTGCCAAAGTGAGTTGGCTAGCATTCTGTAAGATATGCTTTAAGCATATAGGATTTCTTATATAAAGGCAATAATGTAACTCTTCATCTAAAGCTCAAAGTTAAGCACTGTGAATTCTCTATCTTGCAGTACCCACTTTTCCCCAAATTATAGGGCGAGGAATGTTTAGCCATTGCAGTGATCTGACGGACTAGCTGTCTGAAATAATTCTAAGTGCTTTGCAATACCTGTGAATTCCAGGGCAAATCGTATTCACCTTGAAGTTTAAAATATCTATTTTTCCCACCCACATTAAAATTTTGGTTTGAATATTTAAATACTGTTATCTTAGTTATTAGCTAAACTACTGAAAAGTATCTGTATAATATCTGAAAGTGTCTTAAATAAGAAAATAATTGTTCTTCTGTTCTCAAGTTTTCATTACACATTTGGAGGTAAGTATTCAGTGAATGTGTGTGTCATAGAGAAGAAAACAAGGCATTAAAAAATCTATCCTAAGATATATATCATCTTCTAGAAGCCTTTAGAGTTTATTACTAATTAAGGTTTATCTTTGGGTTGAAATCAGGGCACAATGTGACACTTGGCTGCACATTGGAAATACCTGTAAAGCTTTAAAATGTCCTAACATCTGGATACCAGATTCAAGATTTCCGAATTATTCCGAAGCATGCTAATGGCTCATAAGAGGAAGATAAGATGCACGTTTTAAATAATGCCTCCAACTTTCACCATGGTGCTCTGACCATCATGTAATACATGCCACTGAGTACTACAGTGTCCAAAGAGTTGTGAAACCAAGAAAAGTTTCTTAATTGTTACAGTGGAAAAGATTTGTTACCCATATGGACTTTTGTCCTTTTTTCAAAATAGTCTTATTTAAGCTATGCTACAAAATCATAGCCTTATCTACATGACTAAATAAGAAACCTGACACCAGTAAAATCTCTGAGGAATCTTTGTATTAACATAATTGGGTAGTCAGCATATAAAACAAGGTACTTTTGGGAGACAATTACCTATGGATCTCTTGTGCTTCCACATGTCTTGCAAGCAGCAACACTGTCCTTTGTTCCAGACTATCTTTTTCAGGATGTTTATATAGGAAATAGCTTTGGAAGATAGAGATCATATCATATCTCCTGGAGCAAAGGGCAGAAAAGCTTACCAGCTATTATAAAAGACATAGGTTCTCTAAGTTCAAAATTTCTTTCCTATTACACAAACCACTTTCTATTCAGGAGTTCAGTTCCTATCTGCATCATTGCTACAGGACTGGGGGACAAGAGGAAGCAATGCCTATATGCAAATATTCGTGCTTCTTGCTGTGCCATAAGTAATAAAATCCTTTGTCTTTGGCCAAGGAGTCTCATGTCTTCTCCCAGTACCCATAAAATAGTAGCTGTATAGCTTATTGGCCTCCCAGCAGGTAAAATACCAATCTCAGATATTTCACAGTCATTGACAGGTAATAATGATAAAAAATTTTTAAGAAATTACAGGAAAAAATTAAGTTAAAGGTTGCTTTTAGTCATGGTGTACTTAATGTATTAAGACTCTAACATGTTGTAACCATGCAAATGATCAGGGAATACTGTATTTATTCATGAGTGCTTTTTGAGGCATCTAGAGATGAAGGACTCCTTTCGACCAATATATGCAGGAGAAACTTGAATAAAAAGGTATGGGCAATTATCCAATTTACCTAAGTAAAGATCTAAGATTAAAATTAAGGTGAGGATAAGTGTTGAAGGTCAGTTATGTCAATGTCAAAATCATGATAAATAGAAAACACACACATACACACAACTAAAAAATTCGAAGGTATATAAAAAAGGAAAGGGAAATAGAATGGATTCATTGATTGCCATATAGATAACAAATGGAAGGAAAAATATATCTAAAACTACTAAATCTAATACTAGAAGCTGAATTTTAAAAAGAAGGTTTAAGTCATTAGCCGGGCTCGGTGGCTCAGCCTATAATCCCACGCTTTGGGAGGCTGACGTGAGTGGATTGCCTGAGCCCGCGGGTTCGAGACCCGCCTGGGCAACTTGGCGAGACCTCATCTCTACAATAAAAATAAAAAATAAGCCAGGCGTGGTAGCGTGCGCCTGTAGTTCCAGCTACTTGGAAGGGTGAGGCGAAAGGATCGCTGGAGCCCAGCAGGTCGAGGCTGCGGGGGCTGGGAGCGGCCACTGCACTCCAGTCTGGGCAACAGAGTGAGACTCCGACTCAAAAAAAAAAAAGAAGGTTTAAGTCATTATAAAATGTATCAGTAGGCTCATCTGAAGCCCAAATCTCACCTTCATGTGATATACCTATATAACAAATTCTCACAAGTAGCCCATTGTTGGGAGCCAGCCTTGGAGGCCCACCAGATTGACAGGGTTAGGACTTGTGACTAATACCCAGTAAAAAGAAGTTTCTGATTCTGTTTAAGCAAAGAATTGTTTTGAATATTTTTACTTATTATTTGTAGTTGTAGTTATGGTGTTTAGACATAAGGTTCTATAAGTTTATAATCGTAGGCATAAGATTTACATGTCAGTGAAAGTT
>CAUYQG010102819.1:0-48091 GCA_963574415.1 Tarsius wallacei
TTTTTGAGTTGGCGTCTCACTCCGTCGCCCAGACTGGAGTGCAGTGGCCGCTCCCGGCCACCGCAGCCTCGACCTGCTGGGCTCCGGCGATCCTTCCGCCTCAGCCTTCCGAGTAGCCGGAACTACAGGCATGCGCTACCACTCCCGGCTAATTTTTTTGATTTATTGTAGAGATGAGGTTTCGCCTGCCCAGGCGGGTCTCGAACCCGCGGTCTCAGGCAATCCACTCACCTCAGCCTGCCAAGGCGCGGGATTACAGGCTGAACCACCGACCCCGGCTGAAATAGTGTTTTTATCAAATTATTATGGCCCATCATGAAGGGCAAATCATTTTACAATCTACTAGCAGTTTATGATATACCAAATTATAAAACTATATTATTCCCTTAGTAACAGAGAAGAGTGAAATTTACCAAAAACGTCACTTTTTTAAGACAACTAAACTTTGAATTGGTAAAGAAACATTTAGAAATAGTAAGGGAAAATATCTTCCAAAGAATGTAATTATTAGTTTTCTTGCAAATCAAAACAAAAAAAAAAACTGACAGTGAGAAATTTTGGACATCAAATGACAGACATAAGCATCAGCATTGTTTTTCTGGATTCAGTCAGTTTATTAGGTCAATGAAGAAACAAACTCCAACATGAAAGTCACCAGGTCATTTCTGTGACACTGTGACAGGGTCTGTGACACTGATGGGTGTCACGTGAACTTCACCTTATCCCACTTCATGAAGGAAATTCAGGGACTTCGTAGTTTAGAAGGTAGGCAGAAGACACTAGACTTCCATTGCAGGATAATCATCAAGCAAAGGAAAGGCAAAGAATATGTGAAAATCATAATTTATGAATATCAATGTCACAGGATAGAGGAGGAGAGTCCCCCGTGGTGTCCTCAATAGTAGTAGCCATAGCCAGAGCCATAGCCAGAGCCGCATCCATAGCCACAGCCACAGAGAGAGCGGGAGCCATATCCATAGCCACTGCCATAGCCACAGCCCAATCTGCGGAAGCCACAGCCATAGCAGGAGCCATAGCCACAGCCCAGGCCTCTGTAGCCATAGCCTAGGCCACCATAACTGCAGCCCAGGCCTCCATAGCCACAGCATCCATAGCCACGGCCGCCATAGTAGTTTCCGTAGTAGCTGCCACACATAGTGTTGGCTGTTGAAGTTGTCCTTGGGTCAAGAAGGTGTGTAGGTGACTTCAGTCTGGACAATTCCCCTGAAGAGGGCCTTTTATAGGTCTTCCACATGAGTGAGAACCACAGGCAAGTCATGTCATTGGCTAATTCGAAGGACAAGTGTGAGTAATTTGTTGACTCATGGTTTTAAATCATGGCCTCGCAGCATTAAGGACATTTTCCATTGTTTAGCCACATCTGAATCACCTGTGGGTTCTTAATGAGCATCAATTATCTAATCTTTAAATCCTTACTCATACCAGACATTCAAATTACCATTTTCTAGTGATCCTTTATGGAAGACAGTAAACTCTGACGTGATCTAGACAGCCAATAATTTTACCATGTTTTTAATATCATTCTACAACTCATTGTAATCTCCCTTAAGCTTGAGCTTCTCTGTCTCTTCCCTGTTGCTCCAAATCCCAGTTCCCCCACCCATTTTTTCATTTTTCTCAAACCCATGTATTCCTTGTTTTCACATGAAATATAGTTTGTTTACTACTAAAAGCCAGAAAGTGTCACTCAGCTTCCTGAAATTGTAGACAAAAAGGCAATAGTTTGAAATTCTGAAATACCCTAGTGTGCATTTCAGAAAAGTAAACTTTTCTAGTGTGAGAAAAGTAAACTTTTCTTTCTCACATCATTATTTCCCCTTATAGCTCTGTTTTTAAACCCGAATTTTTCCCCACACTTTCAAATTTATATTATGAAAGTATAACCAGAGAAATGGAAAAATTGAGATTACATAAAATAAGGTTTGTTTTTTTTTTAATTTTAAGACATTTGTTTTATTTGTATTCTGGCTCAAAGGTGCATTAGGTAATTTTTTAAATTTAAAACTATAATACTAGCAGAGGTACCTTTTCATGCAACTTTGTCTATTTTTACCAACAAACAAGGAGTTTTGCAAAATATAAGACTATGAAAATATTATATGTATAATCTTTGTTTTTAATGCAATGAAGTTTAGAGCTAAATTTAATAATTAAGTCAAATAACCCACTAAATATATTTTCTTAGTAACATAACTTTATAGGGTTAGTAGGTTGTAACAGATGAGAGTAAAATTTATGGAATTAGCTTTCTAGGCACAAATTTTACCTCTGTAGCTGAGTGACCACCATAATTGTATGCCTCAGTCCCCCCACCTGCAAATGATATTATAATAATATCTACCCCACAAGGCAATTTTGGAAAATCAAATCTGTTGATACATATCAACACCTAGAATAGTGTTTGGTTTTTAGTAGGTACTAGAATACTAGAATGAGGTTTTCTGTTTTTACTTATTTCATTCCATAACTGTTTTCCTGGATATAAGCTTCAGTGGAGAGTTGATGAATTGAACAAGAGAACTCAGACATGACAAAGTTCTCATTTAGAAACCTTGTATCATTGAAATTGAAGAAGATAGAAACTTTGCATCAAAGCTATGCATATAAAAGTAGAAAATGACACACTGTTTTTTCTTAAAAGAAACAAATCCCACTGATTTTTCTCAACAAACATGGCACAATCTGGCAGAATACAATGATTGGTGCCCACCCAAGCCAATCTGAGTGCAGACTCATTGATTCCCCTACCACAACCAAAAACATTTCTAGTTATACAGCCCCAGGGATGTAGCACTGAATGCTAGCTTGGTAATGGATTGAGCAGGGCTTGTTTTTGTCTGTTTGTTTGTTTACAGCAATGGAAACTGGCGATATGTGCTATGCCATCCACAGATGTCAATGCAGGACAGGTAAAGGTATACTTCAAATCAATAACAAATCAAATCAATAACAAACCACTGCCCATTGGTGTCACCTCAGATGGAAAAGGGGGAGTAGTAAAATCTTTATTGCAATTATATTTTCTTTTCTTTTTTATTTTTATAGATTCAAGGGGTATGTGCAAATTTGTTACATGGATATATTGCATAATGGTAAAGTTTAGGCTTCGAATCTACCCATCATCTGAATAGTGAACATTGTACCCAATAGGTAATTTTTCTCTTTTTTTTTCTTTTCCTTTTTTTTTAGAAAGCAGGATTTATTGAGAGAACAGAAAAGCTCCCACAGTGTGAGGGCACCCAAGGGAGTTGCTCCCAGTAGGTAATTTTTCAACCTTCACCCTGTTGTCACTCTTTCTTCTTTTGAAGTCCCCATTGCCTATTATTTCCATCGGTGTGTTGCTGTGTACCCATTGTTTAACTCCCTCTTGCAAGTAAGAGCAGGTGGTATCTGATTTTCTGTTTCTGGGTTTCTTTCACTTAGAAAAATGTCCTCCAACTCCATGTTGCTGCAAAAGCTATGATTTCATTTTTTTCATGGCTGCTAAGGTGTCTATCTAACACATTTTCTTTATCTGCCCACCTACTAATGGGAATTCAGATTGGTACCATTGGTAAATAGCATTGCAATAAACATGTAAGTGCAGATGTCCTTTTATATAAAGATTTTTTTCCCTCAGGTAGATGCGCTATAGTAGGATTGCTGGGTTGAATGATAGTTTTATTTTTAGTTCTTTGAGAAATCTCCATGCCAT
Organism: Tarsius wallacei; assembly: GCA_963574415.1. Classification (NCBI taxonomy): domain Eukaryota; kingdom Metazoa; phylum Chordata; class Mammalia; order Primates; family Tarsiidae; genus Tarsius; species Tarsius wallacei. The sequence goes on from CAUYQG010102819.1 coordinate 3,716, forward strand.
TTTTCATAGAGACTGCATTAGTTTACATTCCCACCAACATTGTGTAAGTGTTCCCTTTTCTCCACATCCTTGTCAACATTTGTTGTTCTTTGACTTTTTAACAACAACCATTCTAACTAGTGTAAGATTGTGGCTTTAACTTACATTTATCTGATGATTAGTAATGTTGCGTATGTTTTCATACGTTTGTTGGTCACTTGAACGTCTTCTTTTGAGAAATGTCTATGTCCTTTGCTCACTTTTTATTTTTAGAGCAGGTTAACCAAATTCATTTTATTACCAAGTAAACAGTTTTCTTTATTTATATATTAATCAAAATTTGTGTGAGACAATTTTTTAAATCACTGGTTATGGCTATATGCAAATGTATTATTTGTCTAGTGTTTGTTTCCTTTTTATTTTATTTTAAAGATATGGGGTACAATTCAAGAGCAGGTAGATAAGTGGTTATCTTGCAGGTAAAGTTTGAGCCTCCCTTTGTCCCCACTTTGCCTGGTTTGAGATCAGGTAGCCTTATTGATGTTATGTGCCCCCTCCCTCCCTTTGCAGTGTCCTGCTACTGCCAGTCCCTTTCTTCCAGTGCTATGATTAATGTTCAGGGTCCACTTATGAGTGAGAACATGTGGTACTCGGGGTTTTTCTGTTTGTTTCTGTGATAGGTCACTGAGTATGACAGACTCTAAATACATCCAAGTTGCTGCAAAGTCCATAATTTTGGTCTTTTTTTATGGCTGCATAATATTCTATCATGTATAGTTACCACATTTTTTAAAATCTAGTCCACTTTCAATGAGCCTTTGCCAACTTTTTACTGGGATTATCTGTTTCTTCCTTGTTTAATTGTTTGAATATCTTAGATGTTCTGGTCATTAGTCCTATGTCAGATGCACAATTTGCAAATATTTTCTCCCATTCTTTTCGTTATGTTTACCCTGCTGATTATTTCTTTTGCTGTACAGATGCTCTTTAGTTTAATTAAGCTCTATTTTTATTTTGTTGCAATTGCTTTGAAGGTCTTAGTCATAAAGTTTTTACCTAGGCCAATGTCCAGAAAAGTTTCTCCTGGGTTTTCCTCTAGGATTCTTTTTTATAGTTTTAGGTATTATATTTGAATATTTAATCCATCTTGAGTTAATTTTTGTATATAGTGCTAGTGGTCTAATTTTATTTTTATGCATATGGCTAAGCCAGTTTTTCTAGCCCTATTTATTGAATAGGGTATTCTTTCACCAGTGTATATTTGTGTTGACTTTGTTGAAGATCAGTTGGTTGTAAACACGTGGTTTTATTTCTGGGTTCTTTATTCTGTCCCCATTGATCTATATGTCTATTTTTATACCAATATTATACTGTTTGGTTATTGTAGCCTAGTTTGAAGTCAGATAATGTGACGTCTCCAGCTTCTTCCTTTTGCTTAGCATTGCTTTGGCTATTCAGGCTCTTTTTATGGCGGGGGGGGGTTCTATATAAATGTTAAGATTGTTTTTTCTAATTTCATAAAAAATGGCATTGGTAATTTAATATAAATTGCACTGAATCTATAGACTGCTTTGGGCAATATGGTCATTTTCATAATACTCATTCTTCTAACCCATGAGTATGGGACGTTTTTTTCATTTGTTTGTGTCATCTACAATTTCTTTCATCAGTGTTTTATAGTTCTTCTTGTAGATATCTTTCACCTAGACCAAAATCAAGTGAGTTTTAACCCAGGGATGCAAGGATGGTACAACATAGTCAAATCAAGAAATGTGATTTACCACATTAACAGAAAAACAAAAATCATATAATCATCTCAATAAATGCAGAAAAAGCATTTGATAACATCCAACATCTTTTCTTAATAAAAACCCTCAATGAAGTAAGTATAGACTAAATATATCTCAAAATAATATAAGCCATATATAGCAAACTCACAACTAAATCATACCAAATCAGGAAAAGTTGAAAGCATTCTCCTCAAGAACTGGAGCAATACAAAAATGCCCATTCTCCCTATTCCCACTCAGTATAGCACTAGAAATGCTAGCCAGAGCAAGCAAAAGAAATAAATAAATGGTATCCAAATTGGAAAAGAGGAAGTCAAAATATCTTTTTGTTGACGACATAATCTTATACTTAGAAAACTCTAAGGATGCCTCCAGAAGACACATATACTTGATAACACCTAAACTTTGGTAAAGTTTAAGGATGCAAAATCCATGTAAGAAAGTAGCATTTCTACACACAATATTCAATCTGAGAACCAAATCAAGAAATCAATTTTATTACAATAGCCACAAAAAAACAATTGGACTTTAATCCTGACAACTAAAATGTCATTGAATTTTGTTGAGTTTAGCTGGGAGGGAAAAGAATAAAGGTTTTTCATTTTAGTAAAAATGATGAAACAAGATAGAATCTTATATAATACAGAAAAAGTTATATCTTATAAGGTTGCATATTTAAAGTAAAATAGATTGTTTTATCTCTGAAGAAATAAATATCAGACATAAATCTCATACTCTGTATGTAAGCCTTATTCTCTATTTTCCCCAAGCCATGCAACTGACTTCCTCAGCTGCAACTGGTAAATAAGTGAGGAAATAGATAAACCAAAAACAATTTAAATCAGTTTCAATTTGCATAGTTTCTGTGAATTCATAGACTCTTATACTGAAATTTAAATTTGAGCTCTCAAAGAGGAAGGACTTTAAAACTAAGACAAAAATCTGTCATTCAAAGTACATATTTTGGTTGTGAAAATCTTCATACAACAGGAGAAGAATCTTAGCTATGAAGGCTTCACTATGCCTAATGAAATAAAAGATTTATGAGAGCTTTACTGTCAGTGCTATTTGTGGTTAACAAAAAATAATTTATAATGAGAGAGTAACATTGCCTCTGATTAGTCACACCTATAACTGAGGAAGTATAAAAGACCTTGTGAAGATGGAGAAGTTCGAACTCACACTGTCTTCCTCTTCTATACCTGAACCACCCATTCTCAACACCATGATCTACTATGGCAATTACTATGGGGGCTATGGCTATGGCGGGCTAGGCTGTGGCTATGACTGTGGTTATCGTGGCTATGGAGACTATGGATATGGCTGCTACCATCCATCTTGCTATGGAAGATACTGGTCATATGGATTCTACTGAAAAAAATTTAGAGCCTGGATTCATCTACCTGTGAAACCTGCATTCTGATGTTGATCTTGTTCATCTGATTCTTTCTCTTCAAAATAGCAAAAAATAAAAACACCCAACAACTTATAGGCTATTATCAATTAATTACTGATATCTTTCTCTGATTCTGTTGTGCTAGATGATAAAGATTATCTTCTAGAATGCAAGAAAATATTCACTTTAGCTTCTAAATTCTTTAAATAAATTTAATCTGTTTGTAAATATGGTGTGGTTTTATGTTTATTATTTTTGCTATCAATTTTCATGAGGAATATGGTAAGATGGAAATCTGTGTGTAATTACTATCTCAAGTGGCTGACACTATTTCATCAATTCTTTTTATTAATATATTTCTGTCTCTTTATGCATTTCTTAAACTATTTAAAGCTGAGCTTCCGCAGGGACGTAGTTGGTTGCTTTCTTATCATATAAATTTGGCTTCTGCTCTTTCGTTGGCAAGCAATAGAACTCAAAAGACACTTAACTCTGGTGCCTTCACACTGATGATTGTCCCTCTTTCTCCAGAGCACAGAGAAACACACACACACACACACACACACACACCTTAAGGGATGTTTCTGTGAGTTTTCTGAGTTGTCTGCTTTCTGGTCGTTTCATCACAAGAAATCCTCTCAGTTGCCTGATGTTGTTGATGTAAATTCTGTATCCAGCCTGAAAAGGGATATAAGCTGTGCTGTGCTATCACTGAGAACAGAAGTGAGTTTTTAGTAAATCTCTTTATGGTAGCCCATATGATTATGAAGTCCATTTCATATATTTATCCAGTCATGTATTCAACACCCAACTCCACACATGATGCCATGGTCATGTTAAGAGAGAGCATTTTACACACAAATATTTGAGATTGTTTCTGCTGTGACATTACTAAATTTTACATAGCTATGCCATCTATATTACTCTACTTTTGTGATATTTAAACCTGATAACAGAATATTCTAAGCTTAAAATTTTGTTTACAAATGAAAAAGTTTTAGTGAGTTTTGATCATATTTATATAAGAACAAACCTCTCAGTTAATTGCAAAAACAAATTGTTGGCATCAAGGAACGTGTATATTATTAAACAAATTTAAAAAGTAATTTCACACTAGATAATGGAATTAAGAGTTAATATCATGATTTGGTAAATGTAGCAAATAATATGTCTTTTTTTTTTTTTTTTGAGTTGGAATCTCACTCTGTCACCCAGACTGGAGTGCAGTGGCCGCTCCCGGCTACCGCAGCCTCAATCTGCTGGGCTCCGGCGATCCTTCCGCCTCAGCCTTCCGAGTAGCCAGAACTACAGGTCCATGCTACCACACCTGGCTAATTTTTTGGTTTACTGTAGAGATGTGGTCTCACCAAGTTGCCCAGGTAGGTCTCGAACCCGCGGGCTCAGGCAATCCACTCACCTCAGCCTCCCAAGGCACGGGATTACAGGCTGAGCCACCGAGCCTGGCTATGTCTTTTCCTTTTTAAAAAAATTTATGTTTATTTTGGAGATGCGGGGTAAGATTCAGGATTAGGTAGATAAGAGGTCATTATACAAGTAAAGTTTGGTCCTCCCTTTGGTCCCCATTTTTCCTGGTTTAAGATCAGTGACCCTTATTGATGTTATGTGCCCCCCTCCTACCCTGGCAGCATCTTGCTACTGCCAACCCTGTCTTATAGTATTATGATAAATGTTCAAGGTTCATTTATGAGTGTGAACATGTGGTACTCAGTTCTTTTTTCTGTGATAGATCACTGATTGAGACAAACTAAATTTAGAACGAAAACTCCAAATCTATGTATGGCAAGTTCTTAAACCAAAATTTTCTAACATACCTATCATAATGTGAGTATATTTAAGATTATAAGTACCCACATAAATTGGAAGTATAGGCTCAAATATTTATGATACAGTTTTTTATCTAAAAAGTTTAAAGATCACTGCTCTAGACTAGAGTTTCTCAAAGAGTGGTCTGGAGACAACTGTAGGAACCAAAGACCCTTTCAATGGCACAATAAGACCAAAATTATTTTCATAATATATTTCTCTTTTTCACTCTCATATGTTCATGAATGCACAGTGGAGCTTTCCAGACATAACTATTTACAATAAATGTTATCACAGCAGATTGAACATAAATAAAAGCAGACACGAGAAGCTGTCTTCCATTACATCAAATAGTAAAGAGTGTGAAAAAATGTAAAACATTCCAGTATTACTGATAACCTTTTTGTTTAAGAAATTTATTTTCTCAAAATATGATACTTATGTTAACATGCAATGGAATTATGATTAGTTTTAAATTAATTCATGTTTTTAAAATAGTAAGTTTAAATTTCCAAAATAGTTAAATATCAATAAATATAACACAAAAATTATAGCTTCTTGAGATTCTCTTAATTTTTTATGACCAAAGAGTTTGAGAATCACTACTCCAAATAAACTAACTCTATCCACCTTCACTCCCTGGTAGTAGGTCCCTCCAAAGAAGAAACATTTACATGACTCATCCCACTTAGAATGTGCTCCCTAGAGGCAATCAATTTCTACAGAATAATTGAGGTTCTAGTCAAAGATAATAATATAGCCCATGATTTTCCTTCCTTATCTTTGCTGCCATTGTTCCCAGAGATATATTTAATTTTTAAGTGTAAACACTGTCTAAAATTTGATTCCTAGTAGAATTTTCTCATCCTTTTTTCTTTATTGTTGTATTGTTTAGGAGTAGAATTTATTGCAAGTGACAGAAACAGTATGCATATTAAGAATTTTTTTTTTCTGTCACATAAGCAAAGTCTGGAGTTAAGGCATCTATAGTTGGTTTGCAGTCCTCAGTGACCCAGACACATTCAAAATCATTGCTTCATGATCCATAAAATGTGACCTTCATCTTCATAGACAAATATGATGACATTCATTATCTAGGCAGGAAGATCAAGGAATATACAAAGAAGATGATAAAGGCTACATGCAAGTTAAATCTTAAGAAAGGTTTCAGAAAGTTTTTGCGCAATGCCTCAAATAATAGTCATTGGTCAGAACTTCATCACTTGACTATGTCAAGTTTCAAAGAATCCTGAAAAATTTAGACTTCTTTTCTGAGTTGACTATGCCCACCAAAAAAAGAACTATTCTAGTCAAAGAAGGGAAGAATAGCAATTAAAAAATTGCTCATCTTTATTACAATGAGAGTACATCAAATTGGGCAAAAAATATTGATAATCAATTTAGTACTATATTGTGATACAATAAAATGATGCTTATCATATAAATAGCTTTTTAAAAAAATTTATACATGTGTTTATGTATGTCCACATTATTGTTACTATGCATTAGTGTATAATCTTGTTTAGGCAATAAGGGAGATACTAAGCTTCAATTTTTTTTTTTTTTTTTTTTTTTTTTACATAGCAACATCTATTGGGTCCAAGAATTTCAGAACAAGCACCACAGCCATTAAATTTAAATACTTAAACTAAAAGATGGAACTGAGAATTTTCTAGGTCAAGCCTAGTACTTAGATGTATAGAATCCTCAGTTGTTTATACCAAATATTCCTTATTCCCACAGATGACAGCAACTCTGAGCAGCCATACATTTCTCTATTACTATTTCAAGAGTATTTTCCTGAAGAAGTCAAAGGACAGCTTTAAAAGCAAGTTGAAAATATGGCAACTCAAGAGGTGAGATGTGAAAGGAGATCTCACATAAATGCTTATGGTGACCTCATATTGTAATAATAAAAGTCTTTTGATTTGTTAATAATGGTCATCCTTACTGGGGTAAGGTGGTATCTCAGTGTCGTTTTGATTTTAATTTCTCTGATCATTAGTGAGGTTGAGCATTTTTCATGTATCTGTTGGCTGCTCACATGTCTTCTTTGAGAAGTATCTATTCATGTCCTCTGCCCATTTTTTAATAGGGCTGGTTTTTTGTTGTTGTTGTTGTTTTCTTTCAGCTTGTTTGAGTTCCTTGTAGATCCTGGATGTTAGCCTTTGTCAGATACACAATTAGAATTTATTTTTCCATTCTGTGGGTTGTCTCCCCACTCTCTTGATGGTTTCTTTAAAAAATAAAATTAAACTAAATTAAGATGAATAAAAACTAAAAAAATAATAAAAGTCATGCTAACAAAGCTCTCAAGATGAAAAAAAAGTGACTTTATGCTAGCATTTTAACATAAATGTAGCCAGTTCACTATCAGTAATCAGAAGAAAACATTATTGGGGATGAAGAGTTGTTTGCCTGAAGGAAAGAAATTGTGTAATTTAAAAGACATTTTTACTTCAAATAAACTCTCCACTTTTTCACTTTCTCACTCAAATAGATATACTTCTAGTTCCTTGATTGTATACCTGACCAGTCAGTGGAAATTATTATGAGGCAAAAAAGAAAATTAGGTCAAAAGGCTTGAATATTGATAGCATTGCTAGGAATTTGAATATAGACTTTAATAACAAAACGCAGAGTAAGAAAATCTCCAAAATACAAGAAGCATCTCCAACTAAGGGCAAGTAACATGATTACTGAATTACAGACAAAATCATTATATTTGCTGTAAGGCCATCTCTATTTATTGAAATATGTATTTCCTGGAGTTTTATTATACAACTTTCTCTGAAATGTAAAGCCACACTGCCTCAAACACTACAGGTATGTAAAATCTTATTTGCAGACAGCAATATTCAAATTGAGAAAAATAATTCCCTGACTCACAACTGAAACGTCTATTCCTGATACTATTACAACCATGCTTCTGGTGGCCTGGGCTGTGGCTGTGGCTGTGGATGTAGGTGTGGGTATGGCAGGTATGAACATGGTTGTCACTCATCTTGCTGTGGCAGATACTGGCATCGTGGATTCCACTGAAGAGCATCCAGAGTAGCTGTCTGCTGGTCTCCTCCACCTTGATTTCCAGATACTGCTTTCATGATTTTTTCACATGAGTAATTTTATTCTATATATGAACTCATCCAGATTAACCTGAAAAACACAAAGTTCAGATCTGGTATACTTCTCAATGCATAACAATAGCCTAAAAGTGTGTCAAAATTACAGATAAGTTTTATTTTTGACCTTGTGTTATGAATATACTTCTTTCCTATTTTTGATCAATATCTTTCATTGGAAAAATTTTAAGTTCCACGTTAGTGAATCTTTTCATATTCAGAATCATTTCACTTTATTTATATTAATTTGTACAGGGCTGTGTGAAACTGCTTTGGGCACTGCCTTTGATATTATTCTGAGATGATAGTATTCCAAAAGAGATAAGGATATTGCCATCAGTCCTTTATAACAGCATGTATATAGAAACTCTTTTCATATGTGCCTACAGGCAGCACTATTATTCATACATAAACAAGTTAAATGCCATTCACAGTTATACTCCCATTTCCTGGTAACATATGCTGGGGTGGTTTTCTAAAACCTCACAGGTTGCATCACATAGATCTGTGCCCTCAAGTCGGTATAAGTGATTTATTCTGCCTCCCATGCTTCTCGCTGCTCCTTTCATTTCCACAGAAAAAGAGGACAACACATACCCAGGTACAGTACCTGTATACTTAGTGGGTTTGTAGTCATTTTAGTGATAAGGCCTACCAGAACAATACCACCTAGTTCGGCTCTTAACAAACAATGTTTCAGCAGACTAGATCATTGACTTTCAGTTACATTGGAGATATTAACCTAGTACTTCCAACAACTAATTCAAAGAAAACAAAACTGCCTTTTCTCAATTATTCTAGCTTTCTTCTCCAAGCCCATATAATGGAGAAAAAGAATATTCATTCATAAAAATCAATGAGGAGCCATTTTTCTGCAGGATTCAGATAATATTCTCAGATATCAACACCTGTGACTAGAAGCAATTCAGATATTTCATAGAAAAATATTCATTACTTGAAAAACTTTTAGTAGCATAATGCAGGAAATATTTTTCCTTCACATCTTAAAAAGCCCCTTTTCATTATCTCAGAAACTGATTCAAAATACTCTTCTCCAGTTTCTCTTCTGACATGGATTTTTCTTAAAACCCTTGTCTAGTTGACACATCCACAAGCGATGAATAATATATAAACAATTAATTGTTAATTATTGATAAGTATATTATTCCACACAGTATCTTTTTTTTTTTTTGAGTTGGAGTCTCACTCTGTCACCCAGACCGGAGTGCAGTGGCCGCTCCTGGCCACCGCAGCCTCAACCTACTGGGCTCCGGCGATCCTTCTGCCTCAGCCTTCCAAGAAGCTGAAATTACAGGTGCGCGCTACCATGCCCAGCTGATTTTTTGATTTATTGTAAAGATGAGGTCTCGCCAAGTTGCCCAGGCGGGTCTCGAACCCGCGGGCTCAGGCAATCCACTCACCTCAGCCTCCCAAAGCACGGGATTACAGGCTGAGCCACCGAGCCCAGCTAACACAGTATCATTGATAAGGGATCATAGCCCTGCAGCTAGAAGAGTTACTGCCAAATATATATTTTTGAATAAGTGAATTAAAGACAATGAATAATGTTGCCAAGTTCATGTCTCCTTGGAATTTCATATTTTACTTTAGCAGAATATGAGAAAAGAGGGATACAAACTATATATAGAGTCTTACTGTACAAATAATGTCATTTTTCCCTGAGAATATTGGTTGTTTCATTATGTGCTGTGTGTGGAGTACTCAGAATGGAACATAGCTTTAACATGAGGTAGTAAGAGACAGTTTACTTCTCTCAGCTACATTATGACTGTGACTAAACTAAGAGCAACTAAATTATGTGAATCACTTTGACCTTTCAGTGAAGATCAAAACAGATTAAAATAAATATTTAATACATAATGGATAAATCCATTACTTCATTCATGTTTCTCTGTGCCATCCCTCAAGTGATTTCATGTGAATATCAGTGTGTAGCCAGGTTTCAGTCAACTAAATACATCACTGTGACCTCTTCCACGAGTTTTTTCAAACAAATCTCTTTTTCTCCTTCCATCTAGGTCATGAGAAGTACTTTAATTACTGAATTTAAATGTTGATCTTAAAAACAAACCTGCCTCTAGTTACGGCTACTTGGAAGGCTGAGGCAGAAGGCTCACTGGAGCCCAGCTGGTTGACGCTGGGGTGGCCATGAGCATGCCACTGCACTCCAGCTGGGCAATGGAGTGAGACTCCAATTTAAAAAAAAACTGATTCATATCCTCTCCTAGGAGACAATCTAAGCTCTTTCATTAGTGAGGCGTATTCTCTATCTGTGTGAGACACTCACTCCATCTAATTGCCCTCTGAGCAGAACACAAAACTCACATATATAATTATGTGATCCCTGTGCCCATTTTCAGCTGCCTTGTGATAAGACCTCACTCAACATTGTACACTACACTGTGCACCAGTTACCAATGCTAGGAGAAGATTCACACTGCCTTGAGGATAGCAAAGATTGTCACAATGCCAGCCACCTGAAATAAAAGTTTAAATACTTCTTCTCACAGCTTCTTTCTTGTTACTGGAGTTGCCAAGATAAACACAGCACAGTCAGGCAATGGATGGAAAAATACTTTCACTCACACAGAGAAGAGATAGGGCAAGACCAACTCTAATAGTGTGCCCAATTCCTCATGGCTAGCAGTTCCCTGGACTGCTAACACAGGGCAATTGGACTATGTCCACTCCTCTAGAACCACAGTAGAAGAATCCTTCCCTTAAAGTTGGGAGTATGCTCTGCCTGAAAGCCATTGACTTACAAACTTAGGCAGAAAAAGGGAACATACAGTGAGGTTGAAACAGAGAATTATACTCCCCCCTCCCACACACACACACACACACAAGGTAATAAGCCAAACACTGACTGTATAGGCTCTTTATCTCACTCATTGTGAGGAAGTGTTCTAGGCCCAAGATCCATTCTTACAGGTCTGAGCGAAGTTCGAAAAGCTGCATGCAAAAAAAATCATCTTTCCCAACACTCCAGATCCCCAGGACATCTGTCAACACTAATGAACCAAGTGGGAGAAATAACAGAGAATTCTCAAGATCTCCACTGGTACTGATCAAAAAGGAACCCCAGGCTGGTGCAACTGAATTAGATACACTGTGACAGAGAAAAGCAAACAGCTCTGCCAGAATCTACCCATCCTCTGTGGAATGATCAATCTACAAACATAACACCTTTGATAAGAAAAAGAAATACATGTCAGTGTTTCATTTCATAACAAAATTCCAAATTTTCTCAGGCTTACTTTTAAACATCACATTACAGATGGAAGTAAAAGTGCCTTTGTGATGGCATTTATATATACATTGCATCAGCCTATCCATGTATTTTTATACAGTATTACTGAGATATATTTTTCTTGGACAGAAGAGAAATCATATGATGAAAAAATGGGTATTTTAACAGAATTCTTAATTTAGTTGAAATATCTGCTTGTACCCCTATCTACACACGTGAACAGCCAGCATTGCAGATTCTGCAAATAAAACCACTGTTTATAATTAAAGTCACATGGCTTGACAGCAAGACCCTTAACCTGAAAACAAAAAGAAATCTAGCCTATGAGACTTCTTTACCTAAAAAAACCATAAAAGTAAATACATTTCCTAATGTCAATTAGAGTGAGTTATGAGTCCAGCACTTCCTGTGGTTTGCCTCACCCACTGCTGAAGGTATATAAGAGGCCCCAGACAGATAGTGGCATTCAGACTAAGGACCCTGGTTTCCTTATTCTTGACAAATTCCTGACACCATGTGCTACTTCAGCAACTACTATGGCCTGGGCTATGGCTCTGGCTGTGGCTATGGCTGTGGCTATGGTGGTTTTGGATATGGCTGCTATCGCCCATCTTGCTGTGGAAGATACCAGGTCTATGGATTTTACTGAGAAACTTTTGGCAAAATTCCTGGACTCCTCTTCCTGTGTTGCCTGACTCCAAAGCTGGATTCTGCTCTTTTTAACATAGTAATTATCTCATCTTAGGCTACCTGAGAAGAAGATAATAGTTTAAATTCTACATCCATCATTTCAACTGAACATAATCTTCCGAAATGCTTTGCTTTATAAAATAAAATTTTCCTCTTGCTACTGTATCACAATTATTGGTCTGCATATATTTTAATTTAACATCCTACATGTGCTATAAATTTTGTTTCAATTTTCAATAAAATCTCTTATATTGACAATATTGCTTTTTTTGACATTACTTTTGTTACATCTGTTCCATGCACACGAGTGAGAAAGTGTTATTGTGACAGAAATATTGCTTATATGATGAGATGCTAAAAAAAGACAAAGTTGAAAAATAAGATATTTATGAACACAACTTGCTGTGGATGAACTTTCAATCTCTGCAGCCATTCATACATGATTATATTAAAACAGTCCATATACTAAATTTTTACATAATGAATAATACCACACAACCTCACTCATATTTTCTAGCGCCATATTCTATGAACTTTGGTCTTTGGGTATATTCTTGGTTACCACATTTGAGTATTTAGGATTGTTCTTTGTGGTTGTATTTGGATGTTTTATTTTGCATCATTCTAAATGATCCTTTTCTGTTTCTAATATACAGCTTTAAACCACATCCCATATCAAATGGTAGTATAAAAAGTTTGTCTTTACACATTATTTTTGTCCTTGAAAATCTCTAGAAAGTACCATCTTGTTCCCACATCAGCACATCAGACATAAGAAGTTAGATCACTGCTTTTGTAGAACAGTGTTTTTGACTGCTTACAACTTTTTTTGAAAACATGAAAACTTATTTCCATATTGAATACAAGTTTCCTCCAAACACTCTCACAGAAAATTATCAGAATAGCATAATTTCTACATATTCTGTTTAAGATCCATTATAATTTAACATGTTATTTTGACCTTCATTTAAAATTATGAACTTTTCCCCAAATAATTAATAGAAGTGTATCAACTTTGAAATATTAATATGTTGTATGTTGTATGTTACAGAAATTATTCTTTTAGCACAACTCCTTCAGAATTGTGAATTAATATTAATTAATTTTTAAGCTAGGTTATAGTATTAAGGAAATTTATGATTTGCCATAAAGCATTAGAAGTTGTGTCATTTTTTATCACCTTAAAATATTTTAATCTATATATTCTTATATTATAAAAGAATTTTCTCAAATGACATTCTATAAAAGCTTATCTAATAAGAGAAAAAAATTAAATACTAAGAAGAGCACACCACCATTGATAAAATTCACATGCTTCAGCACCTAGGACAGTGCCAGACGGTAGGAAGGAATTTAGTTTTTTATCTATATTAAATATAAGTTGAAAAATCTTGTTTTATGTTTCAAATAATTTCCATACTTTTAAAATTAAAAATATGTTAAAAAACATGATTATTAAGATGTTTACACATATATCTCTTTCTAAAGCCTCAATGACCAAATTATTCTAGTTCAAATGGTACTGTTTCATGCCTTCTCAGGGTAAGCTAAGCTCAAAAAAGGAAAGATGAATTCACTAAAAGTGGAAAACAAAGGATTTTTACTCCACTATCCTTCACCCTACATTCCTAGGGCCATAGCTATATGGAAATTGGTACATTATAGCAAACACTCTGATTTTTCTGACAACAGAACTAGACAGCACACTTTAAAATGTCTAACAAAATAGGACAAAATTATATGTAAGTGGAAAAACATCTTCATCTATTTTCTCATATTTCCTGGACAATGCCTTTCTTGAAGGACTTGCTTCAGTAGGTTTCACAAAAATGCAAATTTATAAATAAAATGAAATGTCATTATTTCCATTTTCTGGTTATAGTTTCAGGATATAAATTTGAAACTATGGTGAAAAACCTTAGTGTTTTAAAAAACAGAATCATAAAAGAAAATATTGAACAATATTGGAAAGAAAAGTCCAGTTTTCTTATGCCTGATATTTTAGAATTTCTAACTATTGGCTTTTTTTTTTATCAACAGTCTCATGAAGTTGAGAGATGCCTTTTGGCTTTTGGTACTAAATCATTTATAATGTAAAAATGAGGATAATCCTCAAAGAGAAAAGAAAGTTTGAAGCAGGAGGGAAAAAATGGAGAAGCTCAAACTCAAAGGAGATTATCGTGACTTGTTGAATGTCAGCAAAAACAAGGTAAAACTGCATCAACTCTGCTATTTGTCATGAGTTTATTGGTATTCTGGGAAGTTTGTCTAGTCATGGATGACTTCATTCATATGTCTTCTGGCAGCTGTAGATCAGATAAACAATGTTCTGACACAGGAGGCTCCCTCACATGCTTGAGGTTTGGCTGGCTAGAGGCTTAAGTGCCTCCATTTTCTCTCATGTGGTCTCTTATCCTCTATGAGGTTAATGGAGAGTTGTTCTCATGGAAGCTGTGGCAGGATTCCAAGACAGTGAGTAGAAAAGCTTCAGATCTCCTGAGGTCTGTTCTAGAAGCTGGCACTGCCAATGTACTTTATTGGCCAAAACAAGTCTCGAGGTCAGTGAAGGCTTAAGCAGTAGAAACAGGTTCCTACCCTTGTTAAAAGAAGCTACAAAACATATTGTAAGTTATACAGATACAAGGAAGAATGAAGTATTTAAACCATTTTAGTAAGCAATCTACTACCGGGCAGGTGGGTATTATTAATATCTTTATATAATTTCTTGGGTTCACAGGATAGTTTAAGGGTATTGTGGTTTATCAGCAGAGGAAAATAACATACTGTAAGAAAGTTCCTATGACTAAGAATAAAGAATAACATAAAAATGAAGAAGTTGATTTTTATGACTATCCATTTTGATTTAAAAATTATTGGATACATCAAGCTTGCTATTTAACTAAAAATTTTTTTTAAATCATCTTAAGAAATGTGGTATTATATCACTTTATTAACCAATATCATTTAATAAGAAAAATTAAAGGCATTCTACATATTGAAAGCCAAAAATAACACTTACTGGCCATTGGGAGTGTAGGAGAAGCAAAGATTGGAGAAGACACTATCTCACACATTCTCTGCTAGATTTCAAACCAAGAAAATGCAAGAACAAGGGGAAACCACATTTTTCAATAGGTCAGTTTCTCTTGCTGAGGTGAGTGATTCATAGGAAGAGCATGCTGCAGAACCTTACATCTACCAAAATCTGTGAATCTCTCTATTTCTATGACAGCAATAATATCATTTGGGTCTCTTTCACTTTTCAAATCTCTTACAAACACCTCTCATTGGTTGAAAGTAAATGCAAATGCTGCTGGCAAAGTGACCTGAATAATCAAGTTCCTAGGTGCTGAGTTGCCTTAGTAAGATCCCTCTAAGGTTTTATTTATTTAATGTTGAATCTTTATGAATACATAATAGTTATACATATTTATAAGGCATATGTGATATTTTGAGATAAGCATACAATGTGTAATGATCAAATCAGTGTAATTGAGATACCAATTACCTTAAACATTTAACTATTTCTATGTGTTAGGAATATTCTAATGCTACTCTTCTCAGTTTTTTGAACTAAACAATAAATTATTGTTAACTATAGTTGCCCTATCATACTACCAAATGCTAGATCCTTCTATCTAACTGTATTTTTGTACCCATTAATCAACCCTCTTTTATTCTCTCTTCCCCATTACCCTTCCCAGTCTCTGGCAACCCTAGTTCTACTCTCTATCTTCATACATGCCATTGTATTTCTCATCCTCTACATGAATATCCCTTGCTTTCAACACCTGACTTTGAACAACACCGGTAAAGAACATCTCAAATATGAAACTTATTCATCTGAAATGCATAATGTGTCCCAGTTTCCTCTAGGAGATGGCCTAGAGTTTACATAAGTGAGACATTTTTCTGTCTTCATAAGGTACCTCTGATTACCACAGATGACTACCAAGTAGGACTAAAACTCAGCACGTGGCACCTAATGACTCCTTTGGCTTGGATCAAAAGCATGGGGAATAGCTTTTCTCAGAATCTACAAAGTAACAGTTGAACCAAAGGAGGTTCCTGATTCCAGTCAAGATAGAAGTGGGAAACCTTTCTAAATCTATATTTGAGTTGTTGAAATGAGCTGTCTTATAGGACAAGAGAGAATTTAACACTACTTCACATACTGATTCTTAAAACATGTATTTTTAGTCTTCAACTACTTACTTTCTAGCTGAAGAGATTGAACTAAAACATTTAAAGAAACATTAATATGCAAGACAACTGTAACTTATAGAGTTGATTATAAAATAATATGAACATAATCATGGACACATTAAATATTTAGTAAAGACAAAGGAAAATTTGACTTAGGAGCAGCATTGTAATTTGCATGCAGTCATTTTCTCACAAGAAATGACTATGAAGCCTGACTTTAGGGGAGAATTGTTTGCCCATAAAACAACAAATATGGCAACTTAGCAAGGTTTGACTATGGTAATTTCCAATTTTATAAACCCTACCCTACAAAAAAAAAAAAAAAAGAAAGAAAAGAAAATGAAGAAGAAGAAAAAAAAAAGGAGAAGGCAACATGGACAGCCGCATCATAACTTTAAATTCTTCCAGTCCTCCTTCAAAAACTGGTAGAAGAAAAATGCCTTGTAAAATATTGTTAACAATATTAGCTTTCAAAGTCATCCAAAGAACCAATAGAATATTAATCAATAGCGCCAATCTTGAATGCTTCCAGGGCTTTGTGGAAGGAGCACCTGTGCATGAGCAATTGCAGGAGGGCAATGAGAATTCTGCTGATTTTAACAGCCAGGACATTCACAAATACTGGCCTAAAAATGAGGACCATCTAAAGAGGAGGACTCAATTAGCATATACAAGAACACTAGCCAAAGCAAGTCATAGGTAGTGTGAAAAGATGAAAGGAGCCCTGAAGGGGCTAGGGCAACAGGGCTAAAAGATACAGATGGGGGAATAAAAGGTCCTTAAGGAGAAATTTCTGTGTACAAAAAAGACACAAATTAGTCATGGCATAAGTAATGAGGTAGAGGTTTCAGATTATTTGGAAGGGGATTATACCAGGCAGATGTCAGTGAGTTCTCTAGGAAAATGTGTTTATTTTCCCTGAAAGCGAAGAGTGAGACCAGGACTTATGAGATGGTAACTTACTAAGCATGTGATTCCAGTAAGGGACATCATCCCACCATTTCAGGTTTCCTTGCACTCAGCCAGTGCTTCAGTTAATGAATTTCTTTGTCACTAGAGAGACCCACACTTTCGTCTGCGGGAGTCTGAGCTCTTGTGTTCCTAACACATGTCTTTACAAGCCATGGTTGCTGCAAGTTCTCATTTACATAATGGAAGGACACAGAACTCCCCAGTGAGGCCTGTAAAATTTAAGCATATTTCTCCATGCCACCAGTACATAACAGTATCCTAACTTTTCATAATAATCAAGTTTGATTTCCTGCACACATAGTTATTTCTGCTGTCATCTATTGTCTAAATACAAAGAAAATCATTTTGAGTAAAATATGTTATACTTACACAATAGAGTTGTGATAGATTAATTGCATTAATGGGCTCCATTCTCAGTCCTCCCAATTTAGGTTGGATAGTAAAATTCATCCCTCCTCTGTGGACCCAGTCATATATGATGTGCTTTGATCAATGGGATATTAGCAAACTTGATGCAAATAGATGCTCTAAAAAATGTTTGTGTTTTCATATTTTCCCTACCATATCTCTGCTTCTGCCATAAGAACATTCTTATTAAATCCTGTTGGAAGATGACAGACTAAGTAGAGCAGAGATGAATCGCCCAGTAAAGGTTATTATAAACCATTCACTCTAAGATGACCAATACGAGAAGCTCAATTGAGATCAATCAAGCCTCACCTGGGTAATGAGAACTACCCAACTGACTTACATAATCAGAACTAACCCATGAAAATAAATAAATGGTTACTGTTTCAAGCTTTTAAGCTTTGGAATAGGTGGTTACGTAGCAACAGCTAACTGATACTGGAGTACTCTGTCCCTATATAAAATAATAAAAAGACTCTTAATATTTTATGACTGGATGATATCCATAAAAAACTGGTAAGAGAAAACAGTAATGCATAGTATAGTGTGTATATAAATTTCCTATGGTATAAATTAATAATCTTTTCATCTTGATCTTATGTTTTAAAGAGAACCTTTTTTCTCTCTACTGAAAATGCATATAAGCAAACACAATGTAACACCAAGGAATAACAGTTGTGTTCAGGTTGTCATCTCTAAATATCAGTTCTGCTCTTTTTTTTAAAGATCTACTCCTAATCTCTAGACCAGAAAAGACAAAAGATAAGCCTAAAAGATCTTGTCATACAAGAAATCAATGAATTTAGAAAAGACACTACCAGAGTCTTGTCAAATAATACAGACCAAATTAAAAAGGTTTCTACCAGCCCATGATAGGACAATTTCGCATCAAAAAATAATAATAACTACAATTGATTGATGCATATCAATTAATTAAAACAGTATGATATGAACATAAAGATAGACATATCAACCAGTGGAACAGTATAGAGAACCCAGAAATAAACCCACCTGTAAACAGTCAATTGATTTTTGACAATCATACCAAGAAAACACGATGGGGAAAGGACAGTTTCTTCAACAAATGATGTCAAATAAACTGGATATTCACATGCAAAAGAATAAAATTAGACCAGATTTAACATCAAACACAAAACTCAGCTTGAAATTGATTAAGGACTTAAATGTAATCTTGAAACTGTAAAACTACTAGAAGAAAACATAGGGATGAAATTTCTTGATATTGGTTTTGGCAGTGATTTCCTAGATATAACACCTAAATCACAAGTAACAAAAGTAAAATAAATGATACTACATCAAACTACAAAGCTCTGTATTACAAAGGGAACAATCAACAGACTAGAAAGGCAACCCACAGAGTGGGAGAAAATATTTGCAAACCATATATCTGATAAGAACTTAATATCTAAAATATACAAGGGACTCCTATAACTCAATAGGAAAAACAAATAATTAAACAATGGACAAAAGACAGAATAAGCATTTCTCCAAAGACATACAAATTATCAACAAGTTTATTAAAATATGTTCAGCATCATTATTCATCAGGGAAATGCACATCCAAACCATAACGATATATTACCACACACCTGTTAAAATGTATATGATCAAAAACACACAATATAACAAGGGTTAGTGTGGATGTGGAGAAACTGGAACTCTTGTACACTGTTGATGGGAATGTAGAATAGTACAGCAGCTATGTAAAATGGTATGAAAGTTTCTGAAAAAATAAAAATATAGCTATCTTATAATCTAGCAATCTCACTTTAGGAATTAAAATCAAGATCGCATAGGAACATCTTTGCCCTCAAATTTATTGTAGCATTAATCACAATTGCCAAGATGTGGAAGCAACCTAAAAGTCCATCATCAGGTGAATGGATAAATTAAATGTGATATATACTTACAATGAAATATTATTCAACATTAAAAAAGAAGAAAATTCTGTCATATGTGACAATATGGGTGAACCTGGAGGACATTATACTAGGGGAAATGAGCCAGTCTCAGAAGAACAAATACTGCATGATTCCTTATAGAAAGTATCTATGACAGTCAAAGGGTGGAGGAGAAAATGAAAGATTTGTTCAATGGGTAAAAATTTCAGTTAGACAATATGAACAGTTCACAGTTCAGTTATGCAAGATGAACATTGTACACTGTACAACATAGTGACTATATTATGCAACATAGTGACTGCATTGTGCACTCAAAAAATTAAGATATTTTTATCCATGTCTCATAAGCTAAAATATCTGTACGTACATAATAATGCTTAAGCATGTCATTTTCACTAACTGCTAAGGTATACACTCATTATTCTGAAAATTAATTTTTAAACATCAAGCATTTGCTTCTTTCTTCTGAATGAACCTATTATTGAAAAAGGTTTTTATTTCTTTACAGATCTTCACTAATAAATGTAGAAGAGATGATAGAATTTTAAAAGCAGCATTTAAAACTTTTAGCAATAATGGGTCTAGGTAGCTATCATTGAATGCAAAAATCTGTAGGTTAAAAAGTAAGTGGGGAGGACTATAACATGAACCTAATAAACAATCTCAGCATTGCTAAATGTGAAACAATAGGCCGACCAAACACCATGTGCTTCCTAATGTTATGTAACAGAGATTAAACAGAGCCACTATGCAATATCATTCTTGTCAAAAACAAAAATAGCCAAAATAACCAGAAGTATATTAACCCTCTATGTCTACCTACAGGTGTTATGAGGGATAGAGGAAAAGAAAAAACAAGAACGAAATCAGCCACATCCAATATTTAAGAATTCTATGGGATAATAATATAGTTTCTTCAAGAAATAAAATGCATGAATAATAATCCAGTCATAATGCATAAAAACTAGTCAGATATTTCAAAAAGAATTATTATATGTCTAAGAAGAGTTAAACTACATGCCTAAATGTAATGTGTGTCTCAATGTAAAAAAAAAGACTATGAAAATACATTTTTGAAGTAAACAAAGAAAATTGAGCATTAATTAACTATGGGAAGGTACCAAATAATTTTTTTAAATGTCATTGAGGTGTTTATGGTATTATGACTATATACATAGTAACATATATATATATACAGTTAAGTTATATAGATATATGTGTAATATATATCGTTGAAAAACCATATCATCATCCTATAGAATTCTTAAATTTCTAAATATGTATATATGTGTGTATATATATATATGTGTGTGTGTGTCTGTGTGTGTGTGTGTGTGTGTGTGTGTGTGTATATATATTTATATATATAAAACTCCTGTTGTTATACAAAGCACACTGAAGCACTTGTGAGATAAAGTCTCCCTGGTCTGGGATTTGTTTTAAAATGTTCATCAAAAATAACAGTAGCTAACAAAAAAATGTACTGGGGGAGAAAGAATTGATGGCAGAATATTTATGGTTATTAAATCTCAGAATGTGTTTATTAAGACTTCAAAATACAATTATATATGCTTCTATTCCTGCATAAAATTTACTTAGTAAGGTAACTATTGAATAAAAAAGCTTACCTATTTTGCTGAATAAACTCTATTATTGATGAGAGTTATTTTTCTTTTTGTAGAAGAGTCCTACATAATATACACAGAAGTAATTATTGAAATCTTAAAAATCAACATTTTAGAGCTGAGCAATGATTAATCTAGACAAAAACTAGCCAAATATTTTAAATTACACAAAGTATGAGTAAGCGTTTTAAAATAAGAATAACAATAAGGGCACATGCTTTGATCGTAGGAATGTTGACTCAATAACAAAGTCATCTTGTTTATAAGGGCCTCATGCTGTTTAATGTAACTGAGATTCAGGAAATGTACTAATGCAAATTACTAGGAAATATGTAATCAGCAGGTCCTATGATAGGTCCCACCCACCACTGAGGGTGTATATAAAAGGGCCAATCTGTGCAAATGGTGATATTCAAACTAAGGGAACTGATTTCTTGCTCCTCAGCTGCATACTCCACTCCTGAAACCATGTGCTACTACGGCAACTACTATGGAGGTCTGGGTTACGGCTATGGTGGCCTGGGCTGTGGTTTCCATGGCTATGGTTGTGGTTATGGACTTGGCTATGGAGGCCTTGGCTGTGGCTATGGCAGATATGGATATGGCTGCTGCCACCCATCTTACTATGGAAGATATTGGTCCTATGGGTTCTACTGAAAAACTTCCAGAGAAACTCAACCTATTGTTCTCTCCCACCTAGGCTTTTTTAATATACCTCCATGATTCTTCATATGAATAATTCATTCACTTTTTCTATTCTAAAAGTCAACATCATACTTAAATATCTGAAAAAAATGGATTAAATTCTGCAAACCTTATCTAAAATCTGAAATCATCTGAAATGTTTTACAAATTTCCTGAAAACTTGTCTTTCATATTGTACTGTCATTAAATTGTTGATTTCATATCAACAACTTATGTAAGGAAATTTAAAATTCATTTTAATAAACATTTATCTCATTGAAATATTGATTTTTTCATTTAAATTTATTTATCTTTATCGTTTTCTTGTGTGGGTATATGTGAGTATGTGTGTTGGCAAATGGGATAGAACAGAGGAAGAACATATGAGAAAAAGAGACAACACTCTTTGGAACATCCTTAGGTGGCAATGATGTTTGACTAGCCAAGCTTCATGAATATTTTTATTTTTATAAAAACAATAATTGTTTCATTTTCACTAGTCTTAGTTTTAGTATCAGTCTTCAGATAGGTTTGGCTGATGTTACTATTTTCATGTGATTTATTTTTTAACAATTTTCTTAGTAATTGCTAATTTAAATATGTCACATTGAATATAACAACTTTATTGGCAGACTCTGAACACGTTTTATATTTTATTTGTTATAGGAACATAAACACCATTGTCCTTATGCAAATATTTGGGAGGTATTTGCTGCTCATCATCCCAACTTTGGAGGTATCTAGTTAAAAAAATTCATTCTATATAGCTCCCTTGAGATACTTTAATATTTCAAATGAAAATCTGTAGCATTGCTACATTTTATAGCACATAATTATATCGGTGGGGAAACATTACTGGGAAGCATAATCACAAGACTATAAGTAGTAAATCCATTTTCTTAAAAGTGACTGGTGCATAGTAGGCCCTCAATAAATATTACCTGAATGATAGTACATAATTTGCTTAAGTGGTGGCACATAACATGCTAAATCATTGTAATTAATTTCATTCAGTTGGAAGCATGAGAGAAATTGGAACTGTACACATAGATGTTCATAATTGTTTCAAGAGTCATGCTGTCCAGATGATGATGTTGCATATAATAGTAATACTTTAAGGAATCTGCATACAGGAGCTTCGGAGAATTGTGACTTGGGCAATTTTCTACTCTCACCCAACTCCTATAACTATGACAACATCATGTAGATAATAATCACTTTATTTGGTCAATCTAATAACAACAAGATTTGGCTGAACTAAAATACCCTTAAATAAAATGAATTGCAATTACTTTTCAACACAAGTGAAAAATATATGAATATATAGCTGGTGACATTTTATTTGAGTTATTAGTCCGATTTACAAGTGCAGCACTACTCATGGCTTGTGCAACCAACAACAGAGTATTTAAAAGACCTCATACTTGTCCAGTTGGTGCTATTAAATCTGAAGAAACAGATTTCCTGCTCCTTGACTGAACCTCAGTTTCTGACACCATGAGCCATAATGGCAAACTCTATGATGCCTGGTCTCTGGTTATGGGCTGCTTATTTTACACATAATATTCTGATTCTATGGACTCTATCAGAGTTCTTGAATTGCTCAACCTACTGGACCCTTCCTCTTGTGTTGCCTGACCCCACCTTCACATTCAAATCAGAAATGCCAACTTCATCCCTAACTACTGAGGAAAAAAAGGAATTTAGATTCAGCATGCCACACTTTGATTAACCAAATCAATGGAATATCTTATAATTTCCAGAAAAGTTTTACTTTTTATTTGGTATTAACATTATTCCTCTTCATATATGTTCATTTCATATATTTTATGTAAGAAAATAAAAATTGTGTTTAACTGTATGTCTCTGTAAATTTTGTTTCATTACATTTATATTATCTCCAATATTTTTGCTTCTCTGTGTGTGTGTGTACATGCAAAGGAGTAATAATAGAAATAGAAATACGAGAGACAAAGACAAAAAGTGAAGAACAAGAAGCATATTTGTATATCTCTTGAGGCTTTAATGTCCTTGAAAATTCATTGATCTGAAGATCAGTTCCTTGTATTGAGGGTCATATGTAATCCAGCTTTTATGTGATTCAGAGTCCACTGCTACATTTGATCAGACTACTAACTACCATTTATATGCCAAATTTTTAAATGAAGCATTTGCCCACAAAAATAGTCCTTTTTCTTATTGTTACACATAACAACCCCTGCCTTTGTCTGTTTCTCAATACCCTTGGATTTGTCTTAATTACTTAGCTCTGTGCTTGAGAAGATAGATAATTTTCTCCTTACACCTCACACCATCTGGATGGCATGTACAGTGTAGATAGAATCCCTCTCTGCCGGATGCTGACTGCCTGATGTTTGATGTTAAAATTCTCCTGAAAGAATCTGCTGTTCATGAGCTCAGTGCAACAGTCTTCAGTGCGTCATCACTGCCTCCCTCTTATATCACATCTTGTAGTTCCCTATTTTTCACTTGAAATAAATCTGCCTACTTATTCCATTTTTCTTAAAAATTCCCATGACATTGGGAAATGACAATGAGACAAAATTTTATGTGATATAGTATCATTCAGGCAAAAGAGGTTTGATTATTAATTAAATTTTCTATTTGATTTTCAAGAAATTACAATATTTTGCCCAAAAGCTGTTTAGTCATCATTGTATTTGAAAAATCAACACTATTAATGAAATTCTAACTAACTAACATAGGTGCCAAGCATTATTTGGGTACTTGGAAGTCTAGCTTAATTATTTATAGAAGTGTGCAATACATATGACACCACATATAATATATCTTTGACCCAGTGAAGAAAACTGATTATTTATTTGCCCATTTCAAATAAAAATGTATTTCCTTTTTCTTTTACAACATTGAAAATTTTTCTAACTTTATTTTGTTTTGTTTTCCATTTCTAGCTTGTCATGCTATGGATGAGAAGGCAAGTGACAAGAGGAGACAAAGGAACAATGATAGATGTCACATGATAACAATATCTTTAAAGTGATCGTCACATGACTCACAACAAATAGATAACAATTAGATGACTGGAAGAGGCGGCCAAAGCTATGTGAGTTTCTCTCATAGACGTCTCAAATTATCTAAAGTGGAAACATGAGGAAAAGTAGGATTTTTCATGATGTGTATGTTCCAATCACTTGTCTCAATTTTCAATGATAATGGTGTTCAATTGTTCACTAATCTCAAGGTTCAATGTTTAGTGTATAACTGGCAATATTTGCTAGATCAGGAGAAATTTAGGTTCATCAACTATCAAATCAGAGGGAAAACTTAATTTCTTCTTGTGAAACCTCCCAATACCTGTATTTAGAGTGATGATACAGAATTTATATTAAGCCCTTGGACTGTCAAATTTATTAAGCTGTACTCTTAAAATCGGTCTAATTTGTTTTACATAAATTATGTTTCAATAAACATGAAAAACTTTAAATCAAACCAAAACGAATTTCCATGATTGGGATTTTCCTTTTCTACGAATACTTATTTAACAACTAAAATCTGAGAAAACAAAGGAGTACATAACTTTTGGGTTCCTCTGATACTATCTATACAGTTTTTAAGAAACATGTCACTGCTGTAACTCCAGGGCATCTCTGAGAACACACATGACCCGTGGGAAAAATAACATAAGAGTTGACAGTGGGAAACCCAACCTAAGCTTAGCGTGTTTTATAGTTACATCTATGGTATCCTCATATGAGATGGCAAAAGGAAACGTGAAGCACATACAGTTGCTGTTCATAAAATGGTACTTTATTTTCTGGAAAGACTGAAGTAACACACACAAAAGGAAAGGATTCATAAATAAATGCCAAATATGTTTATATATGATAGTAACTTACCATCATAATACCAGTAACATAACCAATAAGCAATAGCTCATCTTTCATAAGCAAGACTCAGGAAACATGTTCTTCCAGGCAAGACTTTTTTTTTTTTTTAGCAGAATTTATTGAAAAGACAGAAAAACTCCCACAGTGGGAGGGGACCCGAGGGGGTTGCCCAAGACTTATTGTACAAAAAGACAAAACAAAACAACAACAACAAAAGAAACCAAAAATCTTCTTATGGAGGAATGGAAACATAACAAAACAAGACAAATGGGATACCTATATTCACAATTTGCATCATGCCATGTAATCAAATCATATACATCCAACTAACTAAATATAGAGTAAGCTAGAAGCTTGAAAATAGAACAAGAGTTTCATTTTAAAAGCCCATAAATTGACTGTAGAATTCTGACATAGGAGCAAAATTATCTCAGTTATAAGGGGGCCTTGTTTTGCCAATAAATTAAGAGATTCATGATGTCGTCTGAAACAAACTAGTGAAATATGTGATGCTGTACTGCATGTGGTTTTCCCCACCCACTGAAGGTGTATAAAAGGCACTTGGCAGATGGTGCCATTCAAACAAAAGATACCTACCTCCCAGTCCTCAATTGAACACTTCATTCCTTACAACATGTGTTACTATGGCAACTACTATGGCCTAGGCTATGGCTATGGTGGCCTGGGCTGTGGCTATGGCTGTGGTTGTGGTTGTGGTTTTGGTGGCTATGGTTACAGCTGTTGCTACCCACTGTGCTATGGAAGATACTGGTCCTATGGCTTCTACTGAGGAATTTCCTGGACTGCTTAAGTTATTGACATAAACTTCTGTTTTGCTGGCACTATCTCCAAGTTTCTTCATGAAAAATTTTTAAATGTCTTCAAAAATACCAACTGTATACTAAACTATCTGAAAAGCATAAGTGACATTTAGCATGGTCATTTTGGTTCATCATTATTGATCTGATTGTGTGATAGTTTATAGAAAAATTTTCCTTTTGACATTGTATTATCACAACACTAAGTAAAATATAACCAAGTTTCACCAGAAACTTTCGCATAAAAAGATACATAGTATTAAATAAACTGTATTTTATTGCAAATACTGCTTTGTTACTGCTCTACCTAATTATCTCCATCAGTTTGGAGATGTTTGTGTGTTTGTGTGTGATTAGTTACTTTTGTGTGGTTGTGATGAAAAGAAAAAGAATAAGAGAGCTCTTTTCTAACAGTGCTCATACAACATTTATTTTTATATGTGTCTTTTAATCTCTCTTACCATTTCTATTGTCTTATGCTGTTAATTGAAGTTTTTAAAATGGCCACTTTCTACAACAATGGTTGTATTTCACATCAGAGCATTTACAAATTTATGTATTTGTATGCCTTCTGTCTTTTGGAGTATATCAATAAAGAAATAATCACTAGAGTTCAGGACCTGTCCAGAATAAGCACCCTTATTTAAAAGAGATGAAATATCCTCTATAGGCTTGGGCAAAAAAGAGTAGACAGACCCTTACCAAACTTCTAAGATCCTCATTTTATATTGGTACTTGCTTGAATTAAGGTCTAGGAAAAAAAACCCTGTGTGAATAAAACATAACAGCCCAGGGGACAAAACAAATTTCTGTGAGAATAAAATATAATTCCAAATCATCTGAAATTTTTATATAAAGTCCTATGAAAGCATGCAAAAAACATAACAGGCAATATAAGGTGACCAAAAAATGAGATATATGCTGGAGTTTACAGACAAGAAATTTTAAAATAGCCATAATAAACAAATAAAAGAAAATTAAAGGAAATTTGCAATATATGCATTGAAATGGTAGAAATTCACCAAAGAATCAAATTTAAATTCTAGTTCTTAAAAAAAGTACATTAATAATGTAGGTTAGAATTAAATAGATTTAGCTATAGAAAAATCTAAATGATTAAGCTTAAATATAGGCTGAGGATGAATCAAACCTCATGAATGGTAAAGCATATGTGTAGCTGGAGTTCAGCAGGAAAGCAAATGTGTGGCAGAAGCCATATTTGAAAAGAAAATAGTACATAGTTTTTCAAAATGGTTGAACCAACAAATTCTAAAAGCTCTGTACAGCCAAGAGGAAGAAATACAATTAAAATCACATATAGGTATAGCACAATAGCTTAAAATTAAATGCAAAGACAAAAAGTCTTAACTTAGCTAAAGAAAACAAGCATATTACCTACAAAGAGTAACAGTAAGGCTGACAATAGATGCCTCAAAAAAAGGAAAGGAAACTGAAGATAAATGTGATAATATCTCAAGGATGGATTACAAATAACTATCAGTAGCCGGACTCGGTGGCTCAGCCTGTAATCCCGCGCCTTGGGAGGCTGAGGTGAGTGGATTGTCTGAGCCCACGGGTTCGAGACCCGCCTGGGCAAGCGAGACCTCATCTCTACAATAAATCAAAAATCAGCCAGGCGTGGTAGCACGCGTCTGTAGTTCCAGCTACTTGGAAGGCTGAGGCGGAAGGATCACCGGAGCCCAGCAGATCGAGGCTGTGGTGGCCGGGAATGGCCACTGCACTCCAGCCTGGGTGACAGAGTGAGACTCCAACTCAAAAAAACAAAACAAAACAAAACAAAAAACAAATAACTATCAGTTTAGAATCTCACAAAATATAAAGTGTCCAGATAATAAAATAAAAATAACTATATTAATAAAATATATGAATACAATTTATAAAATAAATAAAAAGTTAAAATTTCCAAACCAACAAATAGTGAGAAAATGTCTATGTATCAAGTATGAGTTATAAGAAAAGAACACATTTGTTTAGGCAGAAGGAAAGGTATCCACACAAAAACATGGACATTCACAAGAGAAAGACTTTGAAATATAAACGAATATTAATTGTACACAAATAATCATATCTTGTGAGGTTTGAATATATAGGAAATAAGATACAATGACAATTTTAATTTTAAAAAAATAAAGTAAAAAAATAGATAGCTCTAAGGTTCTAGACGTATTAGAAAATAAGTAAAAACAACACATATTGCAATAGATTGTAACAAGTCAATGACACTGAAAAAGACAGAAAATAGGCTGGGCATGGACACAGTGGCTCATGCCTGTAATCCCAGCAATTTGGGAAGCTGGGGCATGTGGATTGCTTGAGCCCAGGAGTGCAAGACCAGCCTAGGCAGCACAGCAAGACGTCTCCACAAAAAATAAAAATTAAATTAAAAAAATCAGCCAGGGATGGTGGTTCATGCCTGCTGTTCCAGCTACTCAGGAAGCTGAGGTGGTAGAATCACTTGAACCTAAGAGGTTAAGGTTGCAGTGAGGCCATGATTGTGCCACTACACTCCAGCCTGGGCAACAGAATAAGACTCCAATTCAAAATAAATAAATAAATAAATATCTTTTTAAAACATAGAAATTAGAAAAGTATAGTGAGTAATAGCAGAACAACAGGAAGCAAAAAGTTGAGCGCTGGAAAACTGGTGGTATCTTTTATAACTCATCAATTCTGGTTGTAGGTATATACCCAACCAATATGCCAATTTTATTAGATTAATTGGGGAAAAGTAAACTTTTTCTAATAAAAAAAAAGTTAGGTAGCAAATACTTTAGATTTTGCAGGTCATATGATGTGTCTCAACTACTGAGCTCTGGCTATTGTAGTGTAAAAGCAGCCACAGACCATACACAAATGAGCGAAAATGGATGTTTTGCAATATAAAATGCAAATTAATCTGAAATATGAAGTCAAAACTTCCTGTGGTTTGTCCTACTTTCTGTTGGGGATATGTAAAAGTCTATTTGCAGAAGGCAGCTGTTGAACTTATAAAACCGATTCTTACCTTCTCAACTAAGCCCACCACTCTTGCCACAATGTGCTCTACAGAAAATATTATGATGACCTGTGCTCTCGCTTTGCCTGTGGCTGTACTGTCCTAGGAACTGGTTATGTCTGTGGCTGTTGCCACAAACAGGAATCCAGTGTTTCAGCTACATTAACTAAAATACTATGGACTGTCTTATAATTTGTAGCAGTACTAATATTGGATATCGCTTTACCATTATATTTATTCATTTGTTTACTATAACATTTTTTGTTATTTTTCAATAAATTATATCTCATTTTAAAGAATGTTGTTTTTACATTTACCTTTCTTTCTACCATGTGTATATATAACATGTGTTTTATTATGAGTATAAAGGAGAAAGCAGGAAAGAGAAAGAAATAATTACAACACAGATTTTTCTCCTGCGGAAATGATATATCCAAAAGAAAAGTGAACCACGTGCTTTTCTTTCTGTACTCATATAAACCTGTGCATTTAGATGGCCTGCAGCCATTAATAACATCCACATCTTAACAGGCAGAAATCAAAGGCTTGTAATCTGTATTACTTTTTCCCATTACAATTGATCATTTGATTCCCACAGGCACATTCTGTACCATGTGGGCTACATCTCTGGACTGATGTCACTGGTCTCTACCTATAGTCTTTGTTCTTTGAGTCTTCACCAGAAGAGTCTATATCACATCTTATGTCATTTATTTCTATCCAGATGCATTTACTAATTAGGGGCCACATTTATCATAAGCAATGTTGCCTATAATGCCATTGACATATACCACCTTATCTGGTTACCAGCAGAACAAATCTAGCCAGTTTGACATGAGGTCAAATTCTTGTGTAGCAGGGTAGAGGGCTTTATTAATTAATTCTCTTATATATCTCAACAGTGAAACAAATAAAAAGAATTGAACCAATATTTCACCAAGAAGTTTACCTACAAACAGCTAATAACAAATAAAAAGGTGTTCAACTCTGTTGGGCATCAGGAAGAATCAAATCTAAATCTCTACACACCAGCTAGAATGGATAAGGGGAAAAGATAGGCAAAATACCTTATTGTTAAGCATGGGTTGCATAGTTATCAAATGGTAAAGTCACTTTGGAAAACTATTTCATAGAGAATCTGCAAAAACAGAACAATGTTATTCTCTATAAATCTGCAATTCCAATTCTAGTTACACCTCAACAAAATTGTATCTGTAACAGAATAAATGAGTCTTTATCAAATATTCACTCCTTCCTCCCTGACCTCCATGAAATGATAATATTTTCTTCCTCCATTGCTGCCGGTTTAGCTCTACAACTTCTGTGACCTAATAATGGACAAAGTATACAAGGACAAAATGTACTTTCTTCCCACAATGAAATTAATTAACATATTCTTCACAATTGGCTTGCCCACTTGTATTTCTGTTCTTCACACTGAAAGGAATCGAATTGACCAGTTGCTGATCCAAGTTAGAGGAAAATAATATAGATCAAACCCACTGCTTGTGCTGAACTTAGACTTGCTCAGCCAGATCACTGATAACGTGTAGAAGTGTGTTTACTGCTATGTAAAATTGCATTTTGTTGTGACAATATCTGAATGAAACATACGTTAATCTAGAGACATGCACAGATATATTTATAGTAGTAATATTTGTAATGGTTGAAGTTGGAAACAACTCAACTTTCCATCACTAATAAATTGATAAATTGTGGAATCTCATACAAGAGAACACTATGCAATGATGAAAAACAATTTCTACACAAAGAACACGTATGAATCTTAAAAATCCCAATACTGAGCAAATGAAATAAGATTAAAATAGTACATACTCTATGAATTCACTTATATAAAATACAAAGGGGTTAAATACATGGTTATTTTTCATGTTGATCTCAGTGTGGACTAAATTGTTGTGGTTATTTTGTGAAAGTTAAACTATTTCTATACTTAACGATTGATGCACTTTTCTGTGTGTATTTTGTATTTCAACAAACGCTTACTTTAAAAAGTGGAGTGGGAATTTGTCAACTTATTGTAAGTAATCCTGAGGAAACCTAAGCTTGGAGATACATTATCCCTAAGAAAACGGATAGGGGAATTTATGAGATTTGTAATGTGAAATAATTTCTTCTTCCATGTACCAATACACTCATTATGTAACATCTGAATTGCCAGAGTGTATGTCTAACTTAAAATGAAGTTTTTGTTAGCAAAATCAAACATCTGGAATATGGCTTTCATGTTGTGTATTATCCTTTTTAACACAGACTCGTTTCTATTACCAAACCGAATGAGAAAGATTTTGAAAATAGGAGAGAAATAGCTTTTTAAGTGTGCATGATACATTTCTGGATAACCTGACATAATAACAAACTAATCTTGCTTTGCATAATGAATCAAGAGAGTCAACAATTGTTATGTAAATTAGACCAACACTGTCTGTAGTTTTCTCACTATTAAGGGGATTTAAGGGGTCCTGGACAGATGGTTATATCAATTCAAGAAATGCATTATCTGCTCTTCAAACAGAAATTTCCACTCCTAGCAGCATGTGCTGCTACAGAAACTACCATGGTGGCCAGGGCTGTGACTATAGTGGCTAACAATACTGCTGTTGCCATCCATTGTGCTGTGGCAGATACTGGTTCTATATATTATAATGAGAAAATTCCAGAGTAATCCATCTCATTAGACATATCTTCCTGACTTTTTTGACTCTGCCTACACGAATTCTACTCTCTTTTCAGACATGGAAAATACACTTTAAACTTCTGAGTATCAGGTTCAAAAAATGCTGATACCACTTTCTCTTCTTTATTAAAACAAAAACAAAAACAAAAAAGTTTTCAATTTATGAGAAATATTTCCTTTTGATAAAGTGTTTCTATTTAACTTCTGTGTAAGGTTTAATTTAATGTCTGTCATATGCAAAAAGATTTAACTTCATTTTAAAATAAACCCTTACTGATAACTTTGAGGTAAGTAGCATCTTTATCAAACAAACAGTAAAGTTTGTGAAGGAGTGAGTAAACATTTTTAACTTGAAATAGATATAACTACAAGCTATTTTATATGTTTCAAGATAACCACAAAAACTATATAATAGATACACAAGAGATAAATAGAAAAGAATCAAAACAGATCACTACAACAAATCCTTGAATAACAAAGAAAAACATTGAGAGAAAACAGGAATGAAACAACTGTAAACAGAAAGAAAAGAATGAACAAAATATGTGCAAGTCTTCACCTATCAATCAATAACACTTTAAACATAAATGGTTGATCCTTCCAGTGACTAAATGAATAAACAAACAAAAACCCAGGAATATGCTGTCAGCAAGAGCCTCATTTTAGGTTTAATGGCACACATACATTGAAAGAGAAGGA
Organism: Tarsius wallacei; assembly: GCA_963574415.1. Taxonomy (NCBI): domain Eukaryota; kingdom Metazoa; phylum Chordata; class Mammalia; order Primates; family Tarsiidae; genus Tarsius; species Tarsius wallacei. The sequence continues at coordinate 36,705 of CAUYQG010102819.1, forward strand.
ATGGAAAAGGAAATTTCATGCAAATGGAATCAAAAGAAAGCAAAAGTGACTACAATTATACAAAATAGACCAAATCAAAACTATATCTATGGAAAATAAGGTCATCATATAATGATAAAAGGGTCAATCAACAGGAAAATATAATAGTTATAAATATTCACATACACAACATCAGAGAACCTAAATATATAAAGTTAATAATGACAGATCTAAAGAGTGAAATTGATAGTAGTACAATAATGAGAAGATTCCAATATCCCATCTCCAATAATGAATAGAATCCAGCCAGATAATCAAGAAAAAAAAACTGATTTGAACACTATAGACCAAATAAGCCTAACATACATGAATAGAACTTTTCAACCAACAAAGAATATTGCAAATTTATCTCAAGTGCACATGAAACATTCTCTCAAACAGTTCATGTTTTAGATCACAAACTAAGCCCTAATGAATTCAAGAAGATCAAAATTAGTCTAAGTATCTTTTTTTAAACATAATGAAATAAAACTAGAAATCAATATCAGCAAGAAAAAGGAAAAAGTCACAAATATGTTGACACTAAACAAGACACTTTTGAACAATTGGGTCAAAGGAAAAAAAAGAATTTAAAAAGTACCTAGAAAAATTGAAAACAAAAACACAACATACCCAAACTTATGAGATGCAGTAAAAGCAGTAGTAAGCAGGAAGTTTATAACAATAAAAATCTGCATTAAAAAAGAAGAAAAATTGCAAATAAATAACCTAACTTAATACCTAAAGGAACTTGAAAACAAGGAACAAACTAAGCACAAAGTTAGCTGTAGGTGAAAAGTAATATTGATTAGAGCAGAAATGAAACATATAGAAAATAACAAAATGAATTAAAAATGATAGCAAGAGTTGGTTTTTCAAAAAGACAAACAAAATTGACTAACCTTTAGTTAGACTAAGAAAATGATAGAAGACTCAAATAAATAAAATTTAAAATGAAAGAGATGTTGCAACTGATGCCTCAAAAATAGGAAAGGATCATAAAGGACTACTATGAAAAATTATATGTCAACAAATTGGACAATCTAGAAGAAATGGATAAATTCCTAGAATCACTAAAAACTACTAGGACTGAATGTAAAAGAAATGGAATGCCTTAGCTGATCAACAATAAATTTTAAAAAGTTGAATCAGTAATCAAGACACTCCCACTAAAGAAGGCCAGGACCAGATGACTTTATGGGGAAATTATACAAAATATTCAGAGGAATTATCAAAACTTCTTAAGTTCTTCCAAACATAGATAAGGGCACACTTTCGAACTCATTTTATGAGGCCATAAACTCCCTGATACCAAAATAAGACAAAGACAATTCAAGAAAATAAAAGTAGGCCAGGTGCGGTAGCTAATACCTGTAATCTCAACATTTTGGAAGTCCAAGATGGGAAGATTGCTTGAAGAAGCCAGGAGTTCAAGACCAGTCTGGACAACATAGTGAGATTCCATCTCTACATACATACATACATACATACATACATACATACAAACAATAAAAACTAGGTCAGTATTCCTAATGAACATAAAACCAAGATTCCAGAATAAAATACTAGGAAATTGAATCCAACAGCACATTTAAAAGGGTTATGCACGATGACCATGACCAAGCAGTATTTATCCCTGGGTTGCAAAGACTATTCATATAAGCAATTACTCAATGTAATACATATGTCACATTAATAGAATGAAATATATAATTCACATGATTATCTCGATAGATGTCAAAAAGCCATTTGACAAATTCAACAGCCATTTATGACAAAAACTCAAGAAAGAAGGTATAGAAGGAAGTTACCTCAAGACAATAAAAGTCATGTATGAAGAGTCCACAGATAATTATGAGGAAAAAACCTGAAAGGTTTCTCTCTAAGATCTGGCACAAGCCAAAAATGTTCACTCTTATTACCTCTAATTCAACCTAGTACTTAATGTCCTGGCTAGAACAATTAACAAGAAAAGGGAAAGAAAGGCATATAAAAGGAAAGGAAGAAATAAAATAACTTCTGTCTGCATTTGATAGATAATCATATATGTAAAAATCTCTAGAGATTAAAAAAAGTTAGAACTGATAAATTTAGCAAAATTGCAGAATATGAAATCCACATACAAAAATCAGTGACAATTTATACACAAACCTATCTGTTTACACAAAATTTTGTATTTTATACACAAAATTATCTGAAAATAAAACTGATAGACAATTTTATTTACAACATCAAAAAAAGAATAAACTTAACTAAGGAGGTAAAAACTACTAAAAAATCTAATAAAAAAACTGAAGAAGACATAGCCAAATGAAATGATCTCATGTTCTCAAAATATAAAAATAGTATTATTGTTAAAATAACAATAATATCCAAAGTAATCCACAGATTTAATGTAATTCTTCTCAAAATACCAATGAAATATTTACAAAAATAGAAAACAATTCTAAAATTCACATGGACCCACAAAAGATCCTGTATAGCCAAAGAAATCTTGAGCAGAAAGAACAAAGCTGGAGGCATAACATTTTCTGACTTTGAAATATATTGCAAAGATATAGTAACCAAAACAATGTGGTACAGACACACAGACTGATGTATCAGTAAAAAGAGCCCAAAAATAAATTCATGTACCTACAGCCAGCTATTTTCAACAAAAGTGTCAAGAATATATATTGGGAATTAACAGTGATGGGAAATCTCAAAATGTATTAAAAACTTATATGTAAAACACCAAATAATGAACTACTAGAAGAAAACCTACCTAGGGGAAATACCTCATAAAATTGGACTGGGCAAGAATTTTTTTAAATAAGACTTAAAAAGCACAGAAAACAGAAGCAAATATTGATAGGTAGGATTACACCAAACTAAAAAGCTTTTGCATAATAAAGGAAAATTCAATAGTGTGAATATTTTCTCTGCTTCTTCAGAGAAAATATTTGCAAACTATACATCTGGCAAAGGATAAATGCCAGAATATATATGAAACTTAAACAATTTTTAATGAGCAGAAGACCTTAACTGATATTTCTCAAAAGAAGACATAAAATGGCCAATATTAAAAAGAAAAAACTCTCAACATCACTAATTATCAGACATATGCAATCAAAATCACAATGAGATACTATCTTACGTCAGTGAGGATGGCCATTATCAAAAGAACAAGAAAACAAGTTTTGGAAAGGATATATACAAAAGGGAATACTTACACACTGTTGTTTGGAATGAAAATGGGTTGGGGATGAAATCAGTATGAAGTTCTCCCCCCAAAATAAAAAATAGAACTACCATGTGATCCAGCAATAACCACTACTGAGTATATATCCAAACAGAAGGATATTAGTATGTCAAAGAGATACCAGCACTCTTATGTTTATTGCAGCACTGTTTGCAATAGCTAAGATATACAATCATCCTCAGTGTATAACGACAGGTTACTGGAAAAAACAAATGTGGTATATAAAGTATATACACACAAGGGACTACTATTCAGGCATAGGACATAATAAAATTCTGTCATTTATGAGTTTGGATAAGCCTGGAGGACATCATGTTAAGTGAAATAAGCCAGACACAGAAAGACAGATACAGTATAATATAAAAAATAAAAAGTTGATATTATAGAAGTTAAGAGTAGAGCAGTGATTATCAAAGACTGGGGGCGGGAGGGAAGGAGGAGGACAGTAAAAAACATTAGTCAATGGGTACACAGTTACAATTAGATAGGAGAAATACGTTCTAGTGTTTTATCATACATTAGGATGACTATGGCTAACAGTAAGATATTTTACATTACAAAATAGCTAGAAGAGAAACTTTTAAATGTTCTTACCACAAAGAAATGCTAAACACATGATTATATGCTAACAATCCTGATTTGATCAATGTACAATACATACATATATTGACACTGCTAATTCTAACCCATTAATATGTAAAATTATAATGTGTCGATTAAAAAATTAAAAATAGAGAACCCAGATCTGATCTGATCTTTGACAAGTGCCAAGAACCCACAACGGGGATTGGATATGCTCTACAATAGTGTTGAATAAACTGGATATCTACTTGCAAAAATATAAAATTGGACACTTATCTAACGCCATATATAAAAATCAACTCAAAATGAATAAAAGATTTAAACATGAACTTGAAACCATAAAGAGACTATAGGAATATATATTTAAGAAACTTCTTGGTCGGACGTGGTAGCTCAAGCCTGTAATCGCAGCACTTTGGGGGGCCAAGGTGAGGGAATTGCCTGAGCCCATGGGTTCAAGAACAGCCTAGGTAACAGCCTTGGTGAAATCTCCTCTCTACAATAAATCAAAAAATTAGCCAGGTGTGGTAGCGCATGCCTGTAGTTCCAGCTGCTTAGAAGGCTGAGATGGAAGGATCACGTGAGCCCAGCAGGTCGACGTTGGGGTGACCGTGAGCATGCCACTGTACTTCAGCCTGGGTGACAAAGACTTCCAATTTAAAAAAAAAAAAAAACCTTCTTGACATTGGTGTTGGAAATGATATTTTGCGTATGACTTCAAGAGCACAGATAACAGAAACAAAAACCATCGAGTAGCATTGTCTCAAACTAAAAAGCTTCTGCACAGCAAAGTAAGCAATAAAATGAAGAGACATTCCATGAAATGGGAGAAAATGTTTGCAAACCATACATCTGATGAAGGATTGATATTCAGATTGAATACAGAACTCCTACAACCCAATAGCAAAACAAAACAAAACAAAAATTTAAAGTAAAGGGTCTACATAGACATTTCTCAAAAGAGGACATATAAATAACCAACAGGTGTAAAATGATGCTATGTTTCAATGACCATATGGGAAATACAAATCAAAACCACAAGAAAAGATCACTTCATACCTGTCAAAATGACTATTATCAAAAACACAAAAGATAAGTGTTAGAGAGGATATGGAGAAAATAAAATCCTTGTACACTGTTGGTGGGAATGAAAATTGGAATAGCCATTACAGAAAACACTATAGAGGTTCCTCAAAAAGCTAAAAATAGAACTACCTTATGATCCAGCAATCCCACTTCTAGGTGTTTCTGTAAAGGAAATAACCTCCTAAAAAGATATTCATTTCCATATTAATTGCAGTATTATTTATAGTAACTAAGATACGGAAGCAACCCAAATGTCTATTGATGGATTAATGAATAAATAAAATATTTTACATACACACACACACACACACACACACACACACACACACACACAGCACTATATTATTCAGCCTTAAAAAAAAAAAGAAAATTCTGACATTTTGACAACACGGATAAACCTGGAAGACATTATGCTAACTGGGAAATAAGTCAGTCACAGAAAGACAAATACTGCATGATCTAATTTATGTGTAGAATCTGAAAAAGTCTAATTTATAGAAGCAGAGACTAGAAAGTTAGTTTCCAGGGGTTGAGGGTAAGAAAAAAAAGGGAAGATGTTGGTCAAGATTCAGATAGAGAAGATGAATACATTCTGCAGAGCTAACGTACAGCATGGTAACTATAGTTAATAACACTGTACTATATACTTGATACATGCCAAGAGTATAGATCTTAATTTTACTCTTTACAAAAAAAGAAAAAAAATTTAACTAGGTGCAGTGATGTATATGTAAATTAGTTTGATTGTGATGGTCATTTACAACCTATATATCAAAACATCAAGTACACTTTCAATAGAAACAATTTTATTTGTAAATAAATAAATTGAAAAAACATATTTTCATACTAACACTTGTGATTCTAATCCCAAATGACAATGTTCATTCTAGTTTTCTGTTTGCCTGCCATAAGTCTGGTCAAGGCAAAGCTGTCAGTGGTTCTCATAATCTCTGATAGACTTACTCATTTGATCATTCTTCCAGTATGGAGCCAATTCCCATTGCTGTGGCAGTGCCTAGCCATTATTCCTGTGAAAACTACCTTCTTCATCCTGTGTGCCCTCTCACATCCCACATCAAACAATTACTGCAGTCTCCAGCCCTTGTGGGTGTGTCCAACTTATCCTTCTCAGTCTCTGCTACCTATGCATGGCTAGGTAAACTCCTTCTTACCTGGCTCAGACTCCTGCATTCAAACTGGACCTCCCCGCTGCATTCCTCTGCCATGAGGACACCTTCCTAACTCAACTAGGGTTCCTGCTTCCATGCCTTGTTCTAGACAGCTACCACTTCTGTTGCTCCTCTCCTGTTCTTGGCCTCCTCAACTGCTGGCATCTTGCACTGAACTGTGGTCATTCCTGGCCTTCCCCACATACCACCTCCATGATCCTTCAGGTTCTGTTCTGCCACATCAAATGATTGTGGTGCCTCCTAAAAGCTCAGTTCCACAACCCGTTCCAGGGCACCACTGCATTCACCTCAGCTTGTAGACACCAACTACACAACCCTCGGTTTCCCAAGCATCTATACTGAGCTACATATTTCACTTTTCTTTGACCTTCACAGCTTCCTAAGTTTTCCTGTTTATATTTAGAATTATTCGGCTACTGCATGAAAAAGCTCTTTAATATTTCCTAGTGCAGTCTGCTGGTCACTTTTCTCTAGGGAAAAAAAATTGTTTCACATTTAATCTTGAAGGATATTTTTTCACTGGGTATAGAATTATAGACTGGTGAGATATTTTCCCCATTGTGAATGAGGTTTATCTTTAAAAAACAAAAAACAAAAAAAAACTGACTTTTTGACACAATACAATTGAATGCTGCATTAACTCGCATATATATTGTATGCTATCCTCCTGAGTGATACTTTTCAAGATTTGGCTATGGAAATAGAAACCACTCTGCATGTTTTAAGCAGAAAGAGATTTAATCTACATAAATAAGTAGATATAAAACCATGGGAAAGGCCATAGAAGCAAAAGGCAAGAAAGGTCTCCATAATCACTAAAATTCACTGTTTTCTTTTGGTAAGTTAGGAAATTTCAGGAACCATAACAAATTAACACTGAAAGTCACAGCTGTCTGCATTATGCAGGTCAGTGTTTCTCAGGGAAATATATTTCAAAAGCCCCACGTTTGCCAAAGGTCATGAATCTTCTTGATAATTCAAAAGTAATAATATAACTTTTCCCTCTCTTTCAGGTCACAGTCTTGATCAAGAACCTGTCACTGGCAGAATCTATGGTGATCCTTCCCTGGAAGTGACTGGGAACACAGATGCATATCAATAAGATACATAAAGGAAAATAAAAAGAGAAGAGAATGGTGCATAGTTGCCAACAGAAAAGACAATACTATAGATTTCACTCAAATACAACATTGGGTTTCTTTTTTTTTTTTCTTTTTTTCTTTTTTTCTTTTTTCTTTTTTTCTTTTTTGTTTTTTTCTTTTTTCTTTTTTTCTGCACAGCACAGTCTTTTTTCTAATACCTGGTTTTATGTAGTGTAGACAAGAAAAATATCAATCATTAAATTTAGAATAGTCCTTTTAAAGAAGAACACAGAGTATAATGTTCTTTTTTTTTTAAGATGTGGTGTACAATTCAGGGTTAGGTATACAAATGTTCATTATGCATGTACCCTTGTTGATGAGGTGTGCCCCCACCAGCAGATTCCTGCTACTGCCAATTCCGCCCCTGCCCTTCCCTAGCAGTTTCCCACTACTGCCAATTGTTTTCTTATAGTATTACGATAATTGTTCAAGTTCCACTTATAAGTGAGAACATGTGATACTCAGTTCTTTGTTTCTGTGATAGATCCCTCAGTATTATAGATTTCTAAGTCCATCCGGGTTGCTGTGAAGTTCATGAATTTGTTCTTCTTTATGGCTGCATAATATTCCACTGTGTATATGTAACACATTTTTTTAATTCAATCCTCTTTCAATGAGCGCACAATTGGTTCCATGTTTTTGCTATTGTGAACAATGCTGCAATAAACATACGTGTGCAGTTATCTTTTTCATAGAGTGATTTGAGTTCTTCCAGGTATGTTTCCAGCAGGTAGATTGCAGGGTTGTATGAAAGGTTGATTTTTAGATCTTTTAGGAATCACCAAACTGTTTTGCACTAAGGTTGTATTAGTTTACATTGCCACCAACAGTGTGGAAGTGCTTCCTTTTTGCCACATCCTCTCCAGCATGTTGTTTTTTAAGTTATTGATGTCCTTTAAGGAGTCCAGATCTTATATAACTGGGAAGCTACCACTTTACTAAACATCACTGACTCATATAAGTTTCAGCCAGTCAGGTCTAGTACTGGGCCAATAGTTTGCATGTGTTCTCTGCCAAGGTCATGCTACTTCCAGAGGGCAACAGAATGGGCAAGGTGAATCTTAAATCCAGAGAAGAAAGAATTAAAAAGATCTCATGCTTATGTGTGAATATGAACTTCATTTCATAAGTGAATTTATACGTGAATATGAATATGAGTCTTCCTCTGTATTCCAATCTTGACAGAGTATAACATACAAATTTTGGCAACAATGTGACATACAAATTTACGTCATATATCCACCCAAGAGATCTAATTTATTCATATAAAGGAAAACATAAATAAGTTAAATGGCAAATTGCCTAATTCAGTGGTAAAAATCACCTAGATCAAGGCAATGATACCAATGATAACAATGCTCAAGATGAAAGAAGAGGTGGCATTAAAACAACAAAGGAAAATACAAACAGTCATTCAGCAGTAAATAATCACTGGAAACTTATATCTAGGGGAAATAACAATCTGTCTCTTAAAAAAAATAATTAATTTGACAGTTTGTGACAACATTAATGTCTCCAATTCATGAACTCACATGCCCACAAAGGGACATTCATAAATCCTAACCACATATTTTATTGTGAGATGAAAAGTATAACAAAATAATAGTAATTAAGGACATGAGAAAAAAATGAGCTTCCCATGCAAACTCATCATAGACATTAAACTGACAAAAACATAGTAATGTTATATTTGGGCATTCCAAATATGACTAAGGTTGCTTGTTAAAGGTATTTATTTTGATTTAGGAAATCCTGGCATAATAGCAAAAGACTCTTGATTATGAGGGCAACTTCCTACCTAATAACTATAAATTCTGATACTTTATCATGCAAATAATTTCAAACATGAGACTCATCCTTGCCTGTGGTTTGCCCCACCCACCATGGAAGGTATATAAAGGACCCTGAACAGATGGTGACATTCACACTGAGGAAACTGATAACCTGCTCCTCCACTGAACCTTTCGCTCTCAACACCATGTGCTACTACGGCAACTACTATGGCACCCTGGGCTGTGGCTATGGTGGCCTGGGCTCTGGCTACAGTGGCCTGGGCTGGGGTTGGGGCTCTGGCTATGGCTGTGGCTATAATGGGTATGGATATGGCTGGTGCCGCCCTTCTTGCTGTGGCAGATATTGGTCCCATGGGTTCTACTGATTGACTCCAGAGCCACTCAGCCAATAGAAATGCTTCCTCCTGTACTTCTCAATTATGCTTTCAGAGCTCTTCTTATAAGCAATTTATCTCTCTTTCCCAACAGTGAAAACTTTATCCTAGACTAGTCCATCTTCAGATTGAATACTTTAGATTCAGCATGGTTTAAATTGATTGACCAAAGACACATGTAGTAACTCACAATTCATAAAATTGTTTACATTTGGTATTGTATGATTTCTCCATTCATTGTTGCTTAACAGCTTTGATGTGAAAATGTTTAAGTTCCTTTTTCAATAAACTTCCTTTCATTGTAAAATGTTTTGCATTCAATTTTCCTTGTAATTTATGTGTGTGTGTTGGGGTGGGCGTATTTCATTTAAGGGCACATGGAAAAAATACGGTTCTTTACAGCAAAAAATCCACATATCTAGAGTCTGAATAGTCAAATGATAATGCTGTGCAAAATGGTATTACTTGTCAGGTAAAAGAAAATTCCATTCAGCATCAGTGTGAATCTCAAGGTTCAAATACGTTCCTCCCATATTAAACATCTCAAACGCTCTAAGAAAAATGAGATGTGTGATTCACAGATCCTCATTTTCACTTTATTTGGACAAATTTCTTTCAGGTAAAACTAGAGCAATAAAGTTATTTTCAGTACATGCTAAAAATACTAATATCAATTTGCCGGTATATATATAAGAAACAGATTATTTGAGGGATGCCAGTGCATACTCTTCTACTGCTCATTGTCTTCTTTGATTTTCCTTGCCAAATATTTTGCTCTCTCCACCTGAATCCATGTTGAACAGTAAATAATATGTAAAATGTTACATTTTGTCTTAAAGGAAAATCCTAAGGTAAAGCCTTCTCTAACTGCTGGTTTAGACTTTTCATGAATACAAATATTTCTCCGTGTGCACAAAACACCTCTGTTCTCCACTGAAAGGAGAGGAAAATTAAAAGTGGTCCCATGCCGTCTACTACTGCCAGAAAATATCTGCAGCAAGCCCAGGGAAACTATAAGACGAAAGAAGATCCCAAAGAAGGAGAACAAATTGCGTTTGAAGGAGTTCCAATTCTACAGTTGGGATGTCAAAGGGATAGCTCTATAACACACATCAGGACGGTGGGTATTTAAAGAATTATGAAATATACATATGAGGTATGATGCACATTATGGAGGTGGTAGAATAAAAGAGAGAAGAAAGAAATAGAGAGGGAGGAGAGAGAAAGAGAAGATGAATAAGAGATAGAGAAAGTGGAGATAAAAATGGAGATGAGAGACAGAGTAAAATGTAAAATGTGCTGAAATGTTAACAATTGGGGAATCTGAGTGAAGAGGACAAAAAGATTCCTTTAGTGTTCTTGTACTGTTTTATTTGAAATATTTCAAAATATACCAAATACTTTTTCAAAGACAAGGCAACCATCAACAGCTATGTTCAAACTACTTACATAAAATGCTTTCATGAACCTCTTGTATAATCTCACTCTGATCTGGTCACATTTTTATTTTCATATACTAGGAGTTTAAATAATGTATTGCCTACAAAACAACACTATTCCCATATATACACCATTGGCAGTTTCCTGGCAACGTTGTGTTCCTGTGAATGCAATTTGTTATTTCTACTTCACACTGTTCTAGCTGTTCCTTTACCATTCAAGACAAAATAGAGAAGAAAGAATCTACCATGCTTTCTGATTGCTAACTCAGTAGTTCTGTGAATCTTGTGAAAAATGGCCTCCAGAAAACAGCCCTTGTCACCGTCTCCATATACCTGGATCAGAGCTTTTGTTTTTCTTTTTTTTTTTTTTTGAGTTAGAGTCTCACTCTGTCGCCCAGACTGGAGTGCAGTGGCCGCTCCCGGCCACCGCAGCCTCGACCTGCTGGGCTCCGGCGATCCTTCCGCCTCAGCCTTCCAAGTAGCTGGAACTACAGGCACGCGCTACCACGCCCGGCTAAT
>CAUYQG010102820.1:0-26164 GCA_963574415.1 Tarsius wallacei
TTTAAAGAGCTTCTTGTTGAAAAGTTAAGCAAAAAGTTTAATGTATGTATTAAAATACGTGTCAAAGCAAATAAGAATATGTTAGATAGAAAAAAAAGTGTATTTGTTTTTATCCTAAAGAAAGTTTTAGTGAGAGAGAAAATAGAGCAAATGCTTGAGAAAACTTAGGAGAAACAGGAGTTAACATGACATTGAGGAGACTTGACACTGGACGTTCCTTTTGTCACAGTATTGGTAGGCTTAATTTTAAAGTCAGACAACCTGAAAGTGTTCTTAAATAGTCTGTCTCTTATTTCTGGCAAAATGGATTCATAATTTCCATCTCATAAGGATCTTGTCAGTATGAAGATTATGTTTAGTGACAGTTCTGCTACAGTGATTTTGGATATAGTTGGTATCAAATACATGTATTACTTTATTCTTACTACAGTGATTTTGGGTATAGTTGGTATTATTTTATTCAATTGTTTTTGTTGTTGTTGTTTTCGAGTTAGAGTCTAACTCTGTCGCCCAGGCTGGAGTGCAGTGGCACACTCACGGCCACTGCAGCCTCGACCTTCTGGGTTCAGGCAATCCTTCTGCCTCAGGCTTCCAGGTAGCTGGAAATACAAGCACACACCACCATGCCCAACCAATTTTTTTATTTAATGTAGAGATGAGGTCTCACCAAGTTGCCCAGGCTAGTCTCGAACCCCTGAGCTCAGGCAATCCTCTCACCTTGGCCTCCCAAAGTGTTGGGATTACAGGCTTGAGCCACTGTACCCAGCTATTCAATTGTTTTGAGACAGGGTCTCACTGGTCTTGAGCTGCTGGGCTCAAACGATCCTCCCTCCTCCTGAATTGCTGGTACTACAGACATGCATTATCATGCCTGGTTACTCAGTCTTACAGAGCAGTAATTCTTAAAATATATCAGCAAGACTCTTTAAAGACAGAACACATAATCTCAGAGGCCCTGAGTGTCACTGGCCAAGGCAGCTCTTTACAAACTCAAAATTTTAGTCTCAAATTTTTCCATTAAAATATTTGCAAATCCAAAATCCTTCTCCAAAATATAGCTTCATTTGTTCTGATATTAAAATGTTCCTGTCACATATTTTTACTTTTCTACCACCTTTGAAGTTGGGGGAAGCCATTAAATGTGCTCTAGGCAAAACTATATGAATGGAGAGTTATGAGTCATTTCTGAGTCAAGGCTTTAAGTAGTGCATTCAAGGAGTTCTCTTCATGCTTTTTTGCATGGTCCCTGGGCTGGGTGAGATCACATATCACTTTCACAGATGGCAAAGTAACAAAGTATAAAGAGCTCTTAGGCCCTGAAACTATATAAAGGAGAGCCACCCAACAACTAGGATAACCCATCTTAAACTATTACATGAACAAGAAGTAAACTTCCATTAACATACGTGAACTATTACATATTTGGGTCTATTTGTGGCAGCAGCTACTGTTATGCAAATCAGTGCACCTCACCAAAAAAGAAAAGTGCAAAAAAGAACTAAGTATTTTGCAGTCAAGAAACGTCGTAACACCCAAATTAAATGTTTTTGCATTGTCTATACTAATTATCACACATTTATTTGCATTTGCTAAATAAGCATAGTAGAAATGTTCATTCGACTGTCTTAGACTTCCCCATGCATTAAAAACCTCTAATTAAAACATCTGCTCAGAATGTATCAATTTGCCAGGGGTTAAACATAACATAACATGAAAATTCAGGCTTAGCATTCTGTTGTTATTAAAAAAGACAGAGGGGATAAAAAGATGAATGAGGATAAACAAGTGATGGCCCTAATAAAACTATGTCAAATAATTTGTAATTGTCCAATACTAACTTATACTTCTGAAATCTTTGAAATGTATATATGTAGAAAATATGAAGAAAATACATTTAAAAATTCAACTTTGAAGTATTATTTTTATGCTGTCTTAAGGGGTGAGTATCTTTAACTATAGATAAATAGATGGAAGATAGATAGATGATGATAGATACATAGATAGTGAGAGATAGATAGATATAGCGGTATCAAAGATTTATGACTATATGATAGAAAATCAGTATGGCAACATAATTATGCACCCAATATAGAAAATCATGTTTTTTAGACATATTATAATACTATATTTTAACCTGTAAAATACTACTTTCTTATTATTACGTGATTACTTTTTTATTTTATCACAAATAACTATTTTAAAAATCTAATAAAATATCAGAGAGTCCTAAAATCACTGAGATTAAAATTATCATGACCTCTAGCCCAGTGGTTTTTCTATTTTTTCCAAATCTCTCAAATCCTTTCAGCAGTTTTACTAAGCATTCTGTCATTTTAGTAACATATCAATATTCATACCCTAAATCCCTTCTTTTTCTGACTTTTTATTGCACCCATCTGGAAAACCATCTGTGTTGGATGAACTCATCATTTCTCTATATACAGCAAACATCATTGACCGCAACTGCAGAAAGCACACACAAGAGGGCAGAATGTTCTTATTACCAATGTCTGACACTCTGGATTCTTCTGGGCACCTTCCTGTCCTAAATATCTAGATGACCATTGCAAACCATCTCTATTTCCTCAAATTTCTTTCAATACATTTCTCCTACCACCTCTTTCTTCTACAGATAACCTAACCATCTACATCCTGGAGATAAAAGAGGTAATTGGGTAGGAATTTTCCTCAACTTACCACTACCCTATGCTAACACATTTTCATCTGACCTCACCTTCACTCATTACACAATAGAGGTACCAATTGAGACTCTCTCTGAGACCAATGTTTACACCTAGTCTTTGACTTCCAACACTTTCAGTTTTCTTGCTTTCTAAGAAATCTTACACTAGCAACTCTCTCTTATTTTTCCCCATTTTGCAGCTCTGTCTCCGTAGACTCATCCTTTTCTAGTCAATGAATACTGAATTTTCTCATAACTTAGTCTCAATCAGTCTCTCTTTTCTTCTTATTCTGCTTAGTCCCATCAATGTTCAACTCTAATCTCTCCTCTGAGATCAGTATATGAGGGGGACCAAAAACCCCCAGAATTTATTTATTTAAAATATAGGCACTTATTCTTACATATTTAAACTTCAGTCATCTTCAAAGTTCTCTCTGTTTGATGCAACATATATATCAAGATACTTTTCTACTGCTTATCACAATTTTTGAACTCCCCAACTTGATGCCTTTTGTGTTTCTACCATTTTTTGTTTAACTTTTTTCACATTGGTAAAACGTTTCCCTTTGAGGACTTTTTCATCTAGGGAAACAAATAAACAAAAAAGTCACTCAGGACAAGATCAGGTAAATATGGAGGGTGGGGAATAGGGGTCATGCTTTTTTGGTCCAAACTGCTGAACACTCAACACTGGACAGGGGTGCTATCATGGTAGAAGCACCAGTCATCTGTTTGCCACAACCTGGGATGTTTCTTCCACAAATCATGACACAACCTTCACAAAACTTCCAGATAAAACTTCAGCTGATTCCATTTTTATGGAATCATATTTTGTGGAATACACGTGAGAATAAACACATAATTTTTATACACAAACTCCAGGTTTTTTTTAACTGCCTTGTGTCTACCTGTCTGCTTCGATATCTATCAGTATTTTTATGTTGCAAAGGCACCTTAAAATCATCAAGCCCCATAGTGAACTGCTTTCCCATCCCATCTTATGGCACTACTCCCATCCAATTTATCAAGCTATAATTCTAAAAATGGTCATCCTTGACACCTCCTTCACCGTGTTTCATTATAAACCTACATCACGTCTGTTAGCCTTTCTCCTTAAATATTTCTTGATCTACTTGCATCTCCCCAACTCTTCCACCATCTTACTAAGTCCAGATAAGTATCTTTTACTTGGACTACTGAAATGTGTGTCTTTATATTACACTCTTACAGTCAGAGCAACCTTTAAATATAGCCAATAAAGATCACCCCACCTTTCTACTTAAAATACTTCAATTACCTTTCTTTGCTCTTTATTTCCTTAAGCCAATACTTAACATCCTTTTCTAAAAATCTGTAAAATGGCCTACAAGTCTTGCTTTTTGTTCATCAGCAAACACAATCATTCTTATGTTCACACAGTCTTGTAACCACAGGGTTTTTACTCAAGCTGTTCTCTTTGCCTGTTTCTATACAGTCCATAAATCTCAGCTCAGACTTTATTTCTTCAGGGACATTTTTCAGATCAAGTCTATCACATGCCCTCTTACCGCTTTCTACTCTGCTTTTGTAAAATGTCTCTTAATTTTATATTTTAATGCATTTTTGTTTAATCCAGCTGCACAATGAGGGAGAGGACTGTTTTTAATTTTTCTCACCATGCCTACTACTCAGCATGGAATCAGGAACACCATGGATTCTCTTAATATTTGTAGAAAACATAGGAAAGAGAAACTTCGAAAACATTTTATTTTGCTCATTTTTATGTTATATAATATATTTGTATCAAAGTTTCTTACATCATTTTCTGATGAGTCACTCAAACTAAGTATCTTCACAGTAATTGTTGGAAACGCCCAATTTCTAGCATTTTTAATGCATTTTAATGCAATCGCATTGAACAAAGCTAGCAATTATCACTTACAATCAACTTGGAAAATGTCTTTGTTATTTCTTAATCTGTCCTTTTTTGACTATTTCTATTATTTTTTATTTTCAGCCTCCATTTCACAATAGTTTGTCTCCTTTCTCTGAGTCACTACTCAATATAAGTAAAAAGTTGACATTTCGATCCTAGACACATACACACACACACACACACACACACACACACACGTGCGCACATATACACAAAGTTAGCCCCAAAAACTCTGGCCCATTATAAAATATAATTTTATTTGCCTATAAGTTACACATCAATTAGTAGAACATAAATTTGATGAACACCAAGATCTCTGTCTATCTTGCCCACTGATATATCCCCAGTAGCTAAAACAATACCTGACACATGTGAGTACTCAATAAATTTGTTGGCTAAATAAGCTTCCACATACAATATTATTGAGCAATGGCAAAAATATGCCTAAAATTATGATTCAGTTCCAGAATACACAATAAAGCAAACATCACAATAAGGTGAGTCATGTGAAATTGTGCTTCCCAGTGCATATAAAAATAATGTTTATACTGTAGTCTACTACGTATGCAATAGCATTTTGTCTAAAAATGTAGATTTCTTATTTTTAAAAATACTTTATTGTTTAAAAATGCTAGCAATCATCTGAACTTTCACTAAATCCTCATTTTTCTGTTGGTGGAAAGTCTTGATGTTGATGGCTGCTGATTAATCAGAATGTTGTTTGCTGAAAGTTATGGCAGTTCCAAGGGAGGGATCAGTAGTAGTGGGATATTGCTGGGGTAGGGGTCACATGACAACATAAAGGGTACCTGATCCTAAACCGGGGGAAGTGAGGACAAGTTGGAGGCCCAAATTCCACCTGCATGTTGATTACTTATGTACCTAATCCTGACTTGTACCCCACATCTCTATGACAAAATGAAATAAAAAGAACAATAAAGTTTGTTGCATCAATTATCTCTTTCTTTCACAAAAGTTTTCTCTGTGGTATGTGATGCTATTTGATAGCATTCTACCTACAGTAGGTCCTCTTTCAATTCTACCCAGAGTTAATCCTCTCAAATCCTGCTGCTGCTTTATCAACTAAGCTTATGTAATATTACAAATCCCTTGTCATCATTTCAACAATGTTCACAGCATCTTCACCAAGAATAGGTTCTATCTCAAGAAACTGCTTTCTTTGCTCATCCATAAGAAGCAACTCCTTATCCATTAAAGTTTGATCATGAAATTGTAGCAACTCAGTCACATCTTCAGGCTCAACAGCCTTTTTTTATTTTAAAGATGTGGGGTACTTTTCAGGATTAGGTACATAAGTGATCATGGTACAGGTGAAGTTTGGGCCTCCCTTTGGTCCCCACTTCCCTGGCTTGGGATCAGGTACCCTTACTGATGTTATGTGTCCCACTCCCTCCATTCCCTGGCAGTGTCCCACTACTGTCAATCACTTCCTTATAGTATTATGATAAATGTTCAGGATCTACTTACAAATGAGAATACGTGGCACTCAGTTCTTTGATTCTATGATAGATCACTTAGTATGATAGATTTTAAATCCATCCAACTTGCTGTAAAGTCCATAATTTTGTTCTTCTTTATAGCTGTGTAGTATTCCATCATGTATATGTACCACATTTTTTTATCCAGTCCACTTTTGATGGGTAGTACAGTTGGTTCCACGTTTTTGCTATTGTGAATATTGCTGCAATAAACGTGTGTGCAGATACCTTTTTTGTAGAATGATTTTAGTTCTTGGGGGTATATTCCCAGGAGGAGGTTAGCTGGGTCACATGGAAGGTTCATTTTTAGATCTTTTATAAATTACCACACTATTTTCCATATAGGATGTACTAATTTACACTCCCACTAACAGTGTAAAAGTATTCCCTTTTCCCCAGATCCTCTCCAACATCTGTTGCTTTTTGAGTTATTAATGATGGCCATCCTGACTGCAGTTGGTTGGTATCTCAGTGTGGTTTTGATTTACTTCTCTGATGATTAGTGAGGCTGAGCATTTTTTCATATATCTGTTGTATGCTCATATGTCTTCTTTTGGGAAGCGTCTATTCGTATCTTTTGCCCACTTTTTAATAGGGTTGTTTTTGGGGTTTTTTTTTTTTTTCCTTTTGACACATTTGAGTTCCTTGCAAGCTCCATTTATAATTGCACTCACATCCTCCACTGAAGTCTTGAATACCTCAAAGTCATCCATGAGGATAGGAATCAACTTCTTCCAATCTCCTATTAATGTTTATATGTCGCCCTTCTTCCATGACTCATGAATGTTCTTAAAGACATCTAGAATGGTGAATCCTTTCCAGAAGGTTTTCAATTTATTCAGTCCAGATACATCAGAGGAATCAATATCTATGGCAGCTACAGCCTTGCAAAATGTATTTCATGAAATATGACACTTTAAATTATGTCTTGATCAATGGATTGTATAATGAATATTGTGTTAGCAGGCAGGAAAATAACATGAATTTCCTTGTAAATCTCCAGCAGAGCTGTTGAGTGACTAGATGCATTGTCAATGAAGGGCAATATTTTATTTTATTTTATTTTTTGGGATTGGAGTCTCACTGCATCGCCCAGGCTGGGGTGCAGTGGTACACTTATGGCCACCCCAACATCGACCTCCTGAGCTCTGGCAATCCTTCTGCCTCAGCCTTCCAAGTAGCTGAAACTGTAGGCATGTGCTACCTTGCCCGACTAATTTTTTTTTTATTGTAGAGACACGGTCTCACCAAGTTTCCCAGGCTGGTCTCAAGCCTGTGGGCTCAGGCAATTCACTCACTTCAGCCTCCCAAAGTGCTGGAATTACAGGCTGAGACACCAAGCCCAGCTGAATGGTAATATTTTAAAAGAAATCTTTTTTTTTCCTGAGCAGTAGGTCTTAACAGTAGACTTAAAATATTCAGAAAACCATGCATAAACAGATGTGCTATCATCTAGGCTTTGTTGTTCCATTTATAAAAAACCAGCAGAGAAGATTTAGTATAATTCTTAAGAGTTCTAGATTTTTGAAATGATAAATGAACACTGCCTTCAACTTCAAGTCACCAGTTATGAATGCCCAGTCCCTAACAAGAGAATCAGCCTGTTCTTTGAGGCTTTGATGCCAGGTATCAATGTCTCCTTTTCAGCTACAGGAGTCTTAGATGACATCCTCTTCTAACGGAAGGTTGTTTTATCTACATTGCAAATCTGTTTAGTATAGCCACCTTCATCAGTGATCTTAATTAGATGTTCTACATAACTTACTACAGCTATTACAATCAGCACTTACTATTTCACTCTGTACTTCTATGTTATGGAGACAGCTTCTTTCTTCAGAGCTCATGAACCAACCTCTGCTAATCCAGACTTTTCTTCTGAAGCTTCCTCATCCTCTCTCAGCCTTCATAGAATTGAAGAGTTAAGGGTTTACTCTGGTTTAGGCTTTGGTTTACAGGAATGTAGTGAATTATTTGATGTTCTGTGAGGACCACTTAAACTTTCTTCATATCAACAATAAGCCCATTTCATTTTCTTATCATTTATTTGTTCACTGAGGTAGCACTTTTAATTTTTTTCAAAATATTTTCCTTTGCATTCACAACTTGGCTAACCGGCACAAAAGGCCAAGTTTTCAATCTGTCTTGGCTTTCAATATGCCTTCCTCACGAAGCTTAATTTTTTCTTGCTTTTTTATTTAAAGTGAGAGATGTGCAACTCTTCCTTTCACTTGAACACATAGAGACCATCGTAGGAGTATTAATTGGCCTGACTTTAATATTGTGGTGTCTCAGGGAATAGGGAGGCCCAAAGAGAAGAAGAGAGATGGTGGAATGGCCCATCAGTGGGATAGTCAGAGTGTAGGCAACATTTATCAATTTGCTGTCTTATATAAGCATGGTTTGTGGCACTCCAAATCAATTACAATAGTCATATTGAAAATGACTAATTACAGAACCCTGTAACACAGGTGTCCCCAGCCTTTGGGTCCTGGACAAATACTGGTCAGTGGCCTGTTAGGAACTGGGCCACACAGCAGGAGGTGAGTGTCTGGAAAGCTAGTAAAGCTTCATCTCTATTTATGGCCATTCCAAATCATTTGCATACCACCTGAGCTCTGCCTCCTGACAGATCAGCACTGAAAAGCAGGCTTTTGTTTCCAACATCCTACCTTCGTGAAGCAGGGTTTTCTTCAGTGACAGCCATCAAAATGAGATTACAGAGTAAACTGGACATAATAGCACACTTTTGGTGTCACTGTCTCCTACCACTCCCACATGGGACTGTCAAGTTGCAGGAAAACAAGCTCAGGGTTTCCGCTGATTCTGCATTATGATGAGTTGTATAATTATTTCATTACATATTACAATGCAATAATAATAGAAACAAAGTACACAATAAATGCAATGTGCTTGAATCATCCTGAAACCACCCCCTCCACCTTGTCCATGGAAAAACTGTCTTCCCCAAAACTGGTCCCTGAAACCAAAAAGGTTGGGCACCACTGTCATAACAGATATAATAACAATAATAATACAATAATAATAATGTGTGAAATATTGTGAGATTGACCAAAATGTGACACAGAGACATAAAGTGAGCACATGCTGTTGGAAAAAATGGTGCCAATAGTCTTCTTCCTTGCAGGGTTGCCACAAACCTTCAATTTATAAAAGAAAAATTGCAGTATTTGCAAAGCATAATAAAGTGCAACAAAATGAGGTATGTCTGTATATCTTTAATAAAATTCTGCGGTACAAACAGGATTACAATATGAAAAAAAGTCAATGTTTATCCCGATTATTTCCCTTGATTTTTAAAATTTTTTTACTGCTGAATTTATCCATTTGAGTTCTTGCAGTGATTCCTAAAAATCATGCAAAAGCAAATGGTATTAATGTGTTACATTACCAACTTGGGACTTGAGGGTTAAGAAAAGCTTAGAATTTCAGTGGACAGGGACACAAGATAAACTATGATAGGCATGAAGATGTGGAATCAGAACATAAGAGAGAGAACATTGGCTAGGATGAAAATCTCAAATGCCATATTTTGTTGATAACTCACACATTGTATTTTATCATTTTAACAACTCTGAAATTGAGATCCAACTTACAATCAATGGAGCCTCTCAGTTTAATCAGTAATATTTTCTTTTTATTGGTGTCTAAAATAAAGTCATATCTCAAATAGATGTCACTATTTATTCAATTAAAAGCTTTTATAACCATAGTATCCATAATGGGAATGAACAGGGTTTGGGGAAAGAAAAGAGAGGGGGTGAAATAAGGCTACTAGGAGCAAAGAAAGACGTTACAAGTTTATATCTACCTTCCACAGTCCTGTGCTTCCTAAGTCTGGGAATATATAGCCTTTATCGCCTTCTACTAGAATCAGCTGTGAATGTATCTGTCTCACTCTCAGAATTCCTTAAGAGCAGGCTATGAATTAATTCTCCTTGTACTCCCCAATGTTGGGCACTTGATAGAAGATGAAATGTATTTATTCAGTAAGTTAAATCTAATAGCTTTGTCTTCTTCCTTAGAGTAGGAAGAAAGAGCAGCAAACAGAATTTGTTGTGATAAACTTGTTAGATACTACTTAGGAGTTATGTATTAAGTTCTGTGAAAAGGAACATTAACTTACTTGAGCTATTTGATTACTCTCTAATTCACTGACACATTAATTTCCTGAATGTAGTCATTACCAAATCAGGAATTACTAATGGATAAGTGAATTAAAAGCTACTGCTCCAGGGCACCTAGCAATGCCCAGGTGACCTAAAATCTTTGTAAAAATAAATAAACATATTCTCCTAAATTAATTTTATTCCAGCAGAGTTAGCTTTCTCATATATGTGAAGTAAATTTATAAAGATACTAATTATCTAGGAGTTTATAAAAGTGAATACACTACTGCAACAGATACATCAAATATATAGGATATGCAAAAAAATGGCAAGGCAATTAAATGTAAATACATTTACATTTTGTTCAAGTTGAGCATAAATGAATACAGAAGTAGAATGAAGAAAACAAGACTAGCAAGGCTAAGTGGGTGGTAGAGATGATAACGATCAGTTCTGATAAATCAAGCGAGGCTCTGAGACAATGTTGGCATTTTCAGAGTTCTCTGAATGACAGGAAAAATTCAATAAATCACTTAGTGTGTGTTGGGAAAAAATTTCTAGATCAAAGGTGCCCTTAGAATAGGCAAAAATTGATAATGAAACATGTAAGAAGAAGTTTCGAAGGAATGGGACTTATGAACTGATATGAAACAGAACTCAAGTAGAGCTGAATTTCCAGTTATAGTGGCAGTATAAATGCATTTTTATTTCATTTACCTTCCTGAAAAGTCATTAAACAATTAAGAACGGAAAGACAGATGAAATGAAACAAATTTTAAAACCTCAATACCTTCTATCTTGAATGAATTGATCAAATAGCCATAATCACAAGACAAAATTTTGAGGAATAAGAGAAAAACTCATTTTCTTCTGCACCAAAGTAAGAATGGAGGCTAAGAGACAGCACTCACTACAACTGTCTCCCTTCACTTCTGAACCTGAATAGGACAAATTTTGTCTTCAAAGGATGTGAGACAGCCCAGAAATACTCAAGATTTTTATAATGAGGGCCACTTACAGGGTATGGCAATCAGATATCAATTCCTTCCCATACTACTCATGGAAAGTCAGCTGAAAAAGAAAACCCACTGAAAGCCAATTGGGTTGTCAAAGTCCTGACCAGCCTTCCAGGGGAGATGGTTAAAAGGTAAAGTGAAAAAGGAAGGCAAAGAGTACCACATGGCAGCAAAGATAACTGCAAGGGATTTATGATAAGTCCCACCAAACTATTTGAGCCATGAACTGAGGGCAGACATGCTCTCAGGACAAGAGAAAAGGTGGATTCTGTGAACATGGGTCCAACATTTACAAACTGGAATCAAAGCTGAGGAGTCCCTCAGCTCTCTCCTCCAACTTCACCCTATTTTTTTTTTAAACCAATAGCTATTCCACTTAAAGATGAGTAATAGTAAAGGAAAGCTAGCACAGATCATAAGCTAAAAAATAATTCATTCTCTGAATAGAAAAAGCATGAAGTGTACAATAGATAAGTACTATATTAGGTGGTTTAATCACATCAGTGCATATTACAGACACCTGCTCTCATGCAACTTCATTCTAGTAAAGAAACTGGACAGTACGTGATCAACATAAAAAGCCAATTAAGTTATACAGCATGTTAGAAAGTGATAACTGTAAGAAAAATTTAAAATATAGAGGAAGTAAAGAAGGGGTCAGGTTTGTTGGAGCAGAGGGCAAATAGCAAATTAAACAGGGTCAGGGAGGCCATACTGAGAAAGTGAGATTTGAGCAGATATTAGATGGGAGGACAGAAAATAAGGAGTTGAAGACACAATGGTAGGAGGTTATTTTAGGAAGGGAGAAAGGCCTTGAGGTATATGTTCCTGAAAATGAAAGAATCCTTAGAGTAGGAAGAACAAGGTACAGGTGAGTAGGAGTTGAGATCAGAAAGTTGGTGTGAGTATGCGGGCAGGGAAGCCCTTGTACCACATAGGCCCTTGTAAGTCATTGTCAGGACCTGGGCTTTTACTCTGATGGAAATAGGAAAACATTTGTAGGGTTCAGAGCAAAGGAGTGACAATATCTGATTAATGTTCTAAAGAGAAAACTGTTTTCTATGTTAAGAATTGACTGCCAAAGGGCAAAAGTCAATGCAGGAAGAAGTCCTGTTAGAAGGTACTCCAGTATCCTAGGTACAAAATAATGGGTAATGGTGGCTCAGGTAAGGATAGTGGTAGTACAGATAGTGAAAAGTAGATGGATTCTGAAAGTGAGTTGTGAAGAAGAGGAATAAAGGGTGACTCCAAGGTTTGCAGTCAGAGCATGGAAGGACGGAGTTGTCACCCACTAAGATAGAACAGCTGATGTTATTTCACAAGGATAAAGGGGAAGATGATGGGTTCAATTTTGGAAGGGTTCATTTGAAGCTCCTACCTCCCTAGGAAGGTATCCAGGTGAGGATGTCAAATAGGTCATGGAATGTATGAGTTTGGAGTTCCAGAAAGAGGTCTGGACTGAGACATAAATTTAGTTGATATCAGTTTTTAGATGGTACTTAAAGTCATAATGAGCTCAGAGACTATACCAGAGGATGGTGAGAACAGAATAAAGAGAATAACCAAGACCTGAGACTGGGATACCCCAACATTAAAAAAGGGTAGAAATACAGTAGGAAGGAAGGAAAGAAGGAAGGAAGGAAGGAAGGAAGAAAGGAAGGAAGGAAGGAAGGAAGGAAGGAAGGAAGAAAGGAAGGAAGGAAACCCACAAAGAACACTGCAAAGTTGTAGCCAGTAAGGAAAAGTCAGGTGGAAGTGACAGGCAAATCCAGGATCTGATGGACAGATTTAGCAGTGTGGAAGTCATCGATAAACTTGAAATGAATATTTTCATGAGGAGGAAGGGGGTAAAAAAAAGTGATTCATGCAACTTAAGAGAGAACAGGAAAGGAAAAATTGGAAAAAATAAGGCATATTTTGCAAGAAGTTTGCTGTAAGGAGTGAACATAAGTAGGATGTGAAGGAAGTGGAGTCAAAAAAAAGGTTTTTTCTTAAAATCTGAGAAATAACAGTATTTTTTTTGTATGGTGGTAGAAATAAAATGGATTACAGAAAAGAAAAAGGGAAAATTGCCTCTGCGAGCTCTTGAATAGAGGGGTTGGGTCTACGATACAGGAAGAGGACTTAGATAAGAGCACAGATGGTTTCATTATGTAAGAGATGGGGAAGGAAGATTATGAGTGAGTGTATGCTGATAGGTGGCACTTGTGGTACTGCGAAGTGTTTTCTGTTTGTTTCAGTCTTCTCCATGAAACAGAACATAAGGTTATCAACTAACAGCAAGGGGGAAACGTATTGAGGTTTCAAAGGAAAAGGACACGTTTTGAGATGAATGCTCACAACAGGAAGAATAAACAGAATAGGAAGCCAGAATATGATTGCATGGTAATATTAGATACCTACTTGAAATTTGTTATTATAAAGTAAAGGGAAATCAGCAGAGTTGCAAGCTTTTGTCAGCTATGCCCAGATGCACAGCTATGGGTCCAAAATGGGCTGACTTGAATTTAACCAGAGCTGAGCTTTTGCCAAGTTAATATGATGAGTCAAGCAAGGAAAAAAAGAGTTCAAGGTATATAAGAAAGAGTGATTATAATGATTCACTGTGAAATTTTAACTAAATAAGGAAAAGTGTGGGTGTCAAAGATAAGAGGGATCATTAAATGGTGATTGGGTCAATGGAACAACTCACTGGAAGTATGTGTAGGACTGTGGGGTCAGAGTAGCAGAAATTATAGACTGGAAAGATAGGAAGTGCAAGTCGGAGAGTAAAATGCACAGGTTTGAGATTAAATGTTTCAGAAGAATTCAGGAAAAGACAAATGAAGAATATAGAGCTCTAAAGGATTTATTCAGAGAAACTGGAGAAGTCAGACATAGACTCAAAGAAATTACATATATAAATTTTCTAAATATAACTCAAAGACTTAAAAAACAACCAAGAGAAAGAAAAGAAAAAAAATTAAAAACATTTCTGAGATGAGATGATTTATAGAATGAACATCAAATATACCAAATGTTTAGGGACAGGTGGAACAGAACACAGAAAATCACATATAGTGAGATGATAAAGAACTAGAACAGAAATATTATTATCAGAAAGGTAATAGGAAATACAGAAAATTCAGCATATGCAAAAACAGGTGCTTTTAAAAAGTGAATAGGGTAAGGATTAAAAACATTATTGTGAGTACTCAAGTAGAAAAGTCAAGTAAAAAATGTCGCTTGTAAGGAAATAAAAACAGCTGGCTGGCCTGAGACTTGTCTGCAGGAAGACATAATGCAGAAACCCTGGAGCAATCTCTGCAAAGCAGGATTCTATACCTAATCAAGTTATTCTTGATTAACACAACAAACATGTCCTCAAACACACTAGATACCATTGACTGCTGTGTAAAATAAAAATTTATTAGAAGTAAAATGCGTCAGGTAAGGTAATTAATAGAAATTAAACTTAAGTACAGGAAAGTCATCATCAAAAGATACTTATTATCATTGACTTTATTAACTATATAAGCAAATATAAACAGCCATGGAAATTATGGTTTCAGAGCAGAATATAGATTTTGTAATCCCTTGATATGGAAAAACAATGATATGACTAACAAATATGATCTGCCTGAGAGGAGGAGAGATGGAAAGAAATAAGAGTAATGAATTTCCTTATCTTATCTGTTAGCAAAAAATCAATAGATATTAACATATGTCGTTAAAATTGATTATAACTGATCTCTAATTATATATAAACTGGAAAGGGTTCTTTACAGTAAAAAAAATCATTTTAGGAACTAGTATCACTTGTGTAGAAGAATAAAAAATATGTCATTCCATACCATTTTATTACATTGTATTAAATTCAAGTAAAATTAACCTGAATAGCAGTACTTTAAAATGTTATATTCTTCCTGACTTGTACACCACAACTTTAAAATAAAATTTAAATTAAAAATAAAAAATAAATAAAATGCTATATTCTGTATTGTCTTTCTACTTTTGTATGTTTCTCTAACTTTTTATTAACAAAGAGAAAGATAATTATCTGACTTTTTTTTACCAATGTTATGCTAATAATGTTTTCGAGGGTTAATATGATTTGAGATGATTTTTTTTTTTACTATCTTCTTGCTAGGTTGTTAATTTTAGTAGTGAGCATATATGCATTTTATAAAATGATACTTTTTAAAAAATTAAGGCAAACATTTTGTTCCATATAACCTAAGAAAGTAGGGTGTTAGGAAGTTATCATAGGCCTCTAAAGAGGAATGACGCTGAGTAATCAAAACTATGCAGTTTTAAAAAGTGGTTAAATAGAAAAAGAAAATATCCAGTGTTTTAAAGAATTTTGAGAAGCTGTTATTTTTATATGCTGCTAATTAAAACATTAGCAAAATGTTCTTTTTAATAATATTTTAAGTACTGAAGCATCTCATTCTTCTAAGAAACTCACTTTCCTTCCTCTCTCTTCTTTCTTTCTCTTTTTTTCTTTCTTTCTTTCCTTCCTTCTATATAATTAGGATATATATATATATATATGTATATAATATATTAAAAATACTCCAAAATTTTGGTAGAGGTGATCTCTGGATGGTGAAAACACACACTACACACATGTACATATACGTACATATGTATATACACACATATTTTTCACATTTCATTCTATATGTAGTTTTTTTCACCTTTAGTTTATCAACATCCTACATTAAAGTGAAATATCATATTGTTTGATTCTAAGATACACATATTTTTACATTCCCCAGGATAACTTGTCTACATGCCATAGAGTTGACTCAAAGATGTCTCCAAGATCAGAATGGAGAAGATAACAAGTGGGTTGTAAGGTAGGTTGATTTTTACCAGGTCAATAAAATTAAGACAGGAAGGACATGTTCAACAGGCATGAAGTTATGTACCAAAAAGCAAGATGAGAAGAGGAGGGGTTTTTTGATGGGGAGAAAAACCACAACTTTTTCTGTAGCATGACATTTAAATAGAAGTCAGACATTATAAGAAAGAGCTTGTAGACTGGGCATAGTCAGAGCAAGATTGCAAAGGCTCTCTGGGAAATTGGTTTTATAACCATGGCCTTTCAGAATGGGGCCTATTGTGAAATTACTTACTTTTGAAATGCAATCACCAAACAGATTTTGAATGTCTTTCTTAGCCTTGCATAGATTAATGTATTTTACTTACAAATTTTATCAATTTAATTTTCACAATTCTTGCATAAATATAAAATAATAACCTTACATTAAATTAAAAGTGACCTTACCCTCTCTATCTGCTTAATCTCTGTCATTTGTAATTCTATTCAAAAACTTCTTTCCAAATGATAATACACGTTGGATTTGCACTCTTCCCTTGATTATGCCAAATGTAGAATTTATTTTAATAATGTATTTTCTTTGCCCTTAGAACAAATTCTTAAGGACATGTTCACAAGTAAAAGTGAGAAACAGGAAATGATCTTTTTTTTCCCAGATTACTGAGTTAGCCTTTTACTGGACTTTAAAATAATGATTAAATAGTGGTAAGGTTTAGATTATTTTTCATTTGCATCAGAATCTCTCATACAAAGAAGAATTCTGGTATTTAAGCGCACTACATATTCTTATTTTCAGTTCCCCTTTCCAAAAGCATGAAATAAGAATTTTGAAGAAATTGCCTTACCCAGTGAGTTTGACTGCATGTGTCTGAAGCTTTCGATATTTTTCTGATTCTTTATTTGTGCTGGTTACATGTCTATATATCCCTGACTTATAATGGAAGAAATCCTCATGGACTTGCATTATGGCTAAAATAAAACCCAACAGGACAAATGTCACAGTCTTAACAAATCATCTTTAAAAATTTTTACAGAACAATCAATGAGTAAATTGCAAGGAGCTAAATCTAAACAGGGATTGTGCAATTCAGCCTAATATTCTTTCTTAGTTAGTTGCAATATTTTATTTTTCTCTTATCAAAACAACTTTTAGCTGTTTAGAATATTACTTAAGTGCACAAGGTGCCTTTAAAATGCCATCTAGTTTTAAAATCAACAGAGGTTCTACTACTAGGAATTGAGTCCCTTGCAGTAAAGTCCCTCTACACTCAGTCAGTGATTGCTATTTCTCCATTAACCTTGTGCTTTTACCACAAGCCTCTTAAGACCCCAATTAAGCTAGCAGAGAAGGGTGAGCCTAGCAGACAGGGCGTAACGCAATTGTCTTTAATTCTTTTAAGTAAACACAAATTTTTCTTTGGTGAGTTTGAATTAGAAAAAAAAAGAAACCCTTCTCAAAAGAATACTCTGACAAATTTTCATTCTTCCAGCTCTGGAGAGCTAAGCCAACATTGTATGCTTTAAAAAGTAGAGCTTATACTTTAGAAAACCCTCCTTTTCTCCACCTAGATGACTTTTTCTCTCTATTGTGTACTGCTTTGTCGAAGGGCTTGGCAAGTCAGAGTGAAGATTTTAAACTTCTCTACTAGAAGGCATGAATTGAAAATGTTTAAATTGGGATGATATACTTATACCTTGAGAACTGTGTACAGTGCTTATCTATCTTAGTATAATTTGCATTTTAAATAAAATAGGAACTAAGGTAACAAGCATTTGACAGATGCTTTTAAAAAGAGCTTACACTCTAAGGTTAAATATAACTTTTCTAATGTTCCACTTTTTATTTCTTTTTTTTTTAATGTTCCGTGCTTTTTCTGATGCTGTTCAAATAGTCTCAAAAGAGGTTAAATCTTCTTTATCTACTTTTAAGCACATTCCCATAGGATTTTAAGAATTTTTATATTTGTACTATATGCTTTGTTCTCTCTCCATCACCTACACATATTTTTAATGCTACAGATTTTAGAAGTATGTACACGGTGCTATTTATTCAGCATTCTATTGCCTTTTTCATTCTTTTGTTCTGAGATGAGGGAAATGCTGTATGCTAGGCCAGGCAAAAATGAGCAGACAATCACAATACATCTATAGTAAGAGGCATCAGCCAGCATTCTATTCATTTATAAAAATGTGAAGATATTGCTTGTGGTTTTTCTTTCCTAAAGAACCATTGACCTCTTTAGGTCTTATAATTCAACTTTTCTCTAAGTACCATAAGTAAAATATATTCTTCATTGCTGAAAAACTAAAGAAGGTGAGAAGTCATCATAATTAACTCAAAGGTGGCTTCTTCTTTAAGTTCTGATACCAAGATAGACTTGGTAAACCCACAAACATGTAACTTTTTTAACTACTATAGTGCAATTTTACTTTTGGGAAACTGCAGAAAACTCATGATACAGAATTATAGCATGCATGAAGACAGATTAAGTGGGTGTTCAATAATTTGCATTTTTATTTTATTACTTGGAAATTATAACTCTTTATTTTTGCTTCAATGTGTGAAATCCATGAGCATGTAAGTATATGGGCATAAAATAAAACTAGGATAGTCTCAATTTTAAATAATTATAGTCCAATTTTTTTGACTGATTAAAAAAAGAGTGAAAAAAAATATTGATCTGTAATACAATGATTTGAAGATTCGAGTAGTTAAGTAAATTGCCCAAAGTCAGTTAAAGTAGCAAATGCCAAAGCTGAAATTTTTGAACGTGGCCTTGAGGTTACATGCTTATGCTCCTTCAAATCTGTCACACAAGCACCACTTAATGAGCACACATTGAGATTAAACTTGAATTCCTCCACTCCTATAACAGTAAACAAATTACACAACTGTAAGGAAAGAAAGCTTCTCCTCATTTGTTTTAGGTTTTACATAAAGTCCCAGGATTTTTAAAATTAAATTCAGAACATATTTACTGTGAGCTTTGGTTTCTTATAAATGCTAAGTGGTAAAAATAATGATCAATAAAAATTCTTCCAACACAATTATAAAATCCATGATTCTTGCCATATTTTGAACCAATACTAATTAGACCAATGTTCACAAAAACAAAAACTGGCCAATAGTCACTCAAGTATATATCAAATGTTTAATATCTAATTTTGGCTTATGTTATATTTCACTGCATTGATAAAATATTTTGGGCCCTTCAGTGTTCACAATCTAAATTTCCATTTTAGGCCTCAATGAATTTGCTCTTCTATGTGCTTCAAGGCAATGTTTATACAGAAAGCATATTCTGTGAATTAATCCTTATCCATGCCATTGTTGCAAAATAAAATTTAAAAGCAAAAATAACTATCATCAGAGATAATATTTTGTAAATTAAAGTCAGTGTACAATAAGTCACTGTATTATTTTAGTATTTGCTGTTAGTTTATTCTCAATAATACATTTATAAAAACGATCAAAATTAAAGCCTTTTGTAAGACAGAAAAATTATACTAGCTTATCTGATTTATTTTGAGCACATACAAAAAGAAAATTATCTAGTTTATTGTTAATATTAATCCTCAATTTATATTTCAATCTATTACCTAATCCATTTAAACTGAAGGGAAGAAAATACAAGGGATGGATCCCCCAAAATCCCTAAAATTTACTTGTAAAAACTTGTGTACTTATTCTTACATGTTTAAACTTCAGTCACCTTTAAAGTACTCTCCAAGTTTGATGCAATATACCTATTGAGATACTCTTCCACTGCTCAAAACAGTTTTTGAACTCATCAATTTTGATGCCTATTAGTGCTTCTGCCGTTTTTTGTTTCACCTCTTCCACAAGGGCAAAATGTTTCCCTTTGAAGACTTTTTTGTTCAGGGAAACAAACAAACAACAAGAAGTCACTTGGGGTGAGATTGGGTGATTAGGGAGGGTGGGGCATGGAGGTCATGTCGTTTTTGATCAAAAACTACTGAACACTCAGCGCATGGTGTGGGCAGGTGTGGTGTCATGGTGAAGAATAGTCACATGTTTGCCACAACTGAGGATGTTTCTTCCACAAATAGTGCAACCTTCTCAAAACTTCCAGATAAAAATTTTGGTGGACCGTTTGATCTGGAGGAACAAATTCTGAGTGTACTACCAAAAGATAATTCTGGCTTTTGTTAGGTGGCCCTCTTGTAAATATATACATGATTCTTAAAGATGATTGAATGAAAAAGTGAGTTTCATTATAAATTTTATGGCATTTTATGTTTGACTTGGCATTTTCTGTTTGACTCTCTGTTCGTCCATAATCACTTTAAAAAGACTTAGCAGACTTCATCAAATGTGCCATTACTATTTAAAAGTTCAATATATAAATAGTCTATCCTTTGGAACAATAATAGCAGCTAATAAAGTTATTTGGTGAGCATATCTCCCACAATTACACTGATTTTAGAACTGTTAAACCCTTATGAAGACACAACATAAAAGTTTTCTTTCATTTATTAAACTCCTTTTACATGAGCTTAATGCAAAGCTGTTTATTAAAGGAATAAATGAGACAAAACAAAGCTTACCTTGAACTGGTCCATTTTGCATAATTTCTTTCATTATCTCAGTTTCCTGAGAAGATAAAAATCAATGAGCATCATCATGGTTATGACAGCACAATAAACCTATTGGTTGGTGGACAATGTTAGATGTCGTACAGTCAATTTAGGTGTTATATAATCTTTGGCTATTTGCAATTTACTCTTAATCATGCTATGAAATACTCACATATGAAATGCCACATTAATGAAGTTGCAAGACAAGATGCATCCATTTGTTTCAAAGCCTTGTGTTACTAAATAATTTTGGAGTGGAGAGAAAATGCAGTAACTTTTTATGGTGACAAAGAAAACAAGACTCGAGGTAAATTAAAAACATGTTTAGGGTAACCCTTTGGGTCTTCTCCCACCGTGGGAGCTTTTCTGTCCTCTCAATAAATCCTGCTTTCTTAAAAAAAAAAATGGTTCATCAGTGGAGATTAACATCACCTCTAATCTTTTGACCACAAGCACTATCCCAAATGATTGTTTAGTGAGGTTTTTCAGGAGCTTTAGTACAAATATTTCCATGTTGCCTCCCAACGTGTAATGTGCAGCCCTCGGTAGGGAGGCAGAACATTTACTCATTCTTCTGTGCACATCGAGCACAAAGTACATACCAGAAACTATGACAGAAACAAATATTGACACTGAAGCAACCTTTAATGTATTCATGTTTTGGTGGCATAGACAGACTGTAACACTAATTTCATTATTATATAATAAGATCTGTTATAGAGACAAGCATGAAGGGCCAAGGATGCAAACAAAAAGGGGAAACTAATCCTGCCTAGGAATCAAGGAAAACTTCACAGAGAAGATGAAGTTTTGACCTGGACCTTGACACTCATGTGGCATTTCACCAGGCAGAAAGGTGAGATAAGCATTTGGGTCAGAAGAATTATCACCTAACTAAGTAGAGAAGCATTAAAGGGCATGGTGTATCTGGGAAGCGGGGACTAGTCTTAAATATCAGGAGCATTATGGTCAGGGAGATGGGGCACATGCTGTCAGGACATGATTCTATAAAAGTAGTATGTCATAATTGACTCATGAAAGGCCAGTGTGTCATGGTGAGAACACTGGTTGTATACTGGAGATAACTAGGAGCCACTGAAAGTTCAGATATGCTGCAAATAAGAAGGCCTGGCTAATGCTGATATGATGGAGTAAACTTTGCCTTGGCTTTTAACATGACAAACTGGAATCCAAGGGAGTTCTTTGTTTTTTTTTCCATTATGGCTATATGTTCATCAATTATTTTGTGAAGCAAGGCAAAGGATTGATAAAATGAGCTACTACCACTAAAATGCCAGCTTTTAATTGTCAAGTTCATAAATATGTATATATATAATATGTTTGCATATATATGTCATATATATTATAATTTTAAAACCCTACTTTCATGGGTGTCTTTTAAATTAAGCCAAATCTTTATATTATTAATATTACAAAAATGAGAAATCATACCCAAAATGAAAGTATTTAAAAATCCTTTAAGGATATAAAAAAATTATACCTGAAAACACAACATATATTTTAGAATAAAGTAGTTTTAAATAGTTTTTATACTAGAAGAGTTATATATATTTGAGAAAGCCAACCATTGTTAATTCTTGCCATTCAGACTTACATTGGAAGAGACTCTGTATGGAGGAGAACACTGATAGATCCTGTTAGACTTCTCTACATTGTTGGGACATGGCTTTGTGGCATGCCGTTTTCCCCGCCCATCAGACCTACTTGTCACGGCGCATCCATTGTTGGTAGCATTTTGATCCTTGAAAAGTGGATAGCATGCATGGGATACAAGTCTATGAGGAATAAGCAAAGAAGCAAAGAAAATATTTAGGAAAGTACCATAACATCCTGACTATATTTAATTATACTGAATTAAGCATTCATAAATTATTCTGGTGACTTACATGCATAAGTTTCAAAATGTTGACTGACTCCAACATGGAAACTCAGTGACATCACACTCATCCCTACTCCCCTCTATTTATTCATTATAATTTTTAAAACCTTGTTTTAATTTATTTTTAATGAATAATTCTATCGGTAGTATAGAATTTCCTAGAGATGAAAAGTGACCATCAATAAGTCTGTGGTAATACTAATATGGAAAGAATTTCTTCAACCTGTATACTTACATACAACATGGAGAAGACAAATTTAATATGAAAAAGGCAATAAATTTAACTATTGCAGCCATTACTTTGCTAAACTCTGATGCATCTACGTGGCTCTCTGAGCTACCGCTGCCATGTTTCTTAGCTTTGGCCCCCTTCCCATCTTGGGGAGGTGAATCTCTCTGTCTCTTCTCTCTCTCTCTAATTTACTTTCTAAATAAACTATAGTTTCTAGTCTAAAAAATTAACTATTGCAAGATAGAATATTCTGATACATTGTAAGTTTTATAATTAAGTTTTTTTCTTGTTTTGTTGTTTAAAATTTCTCATAAGACTTCAATTATTACACATATGCAGTTCATGATACTTTGGAGGAAATAGTATAATACCAATATAACATTCAAAGTTAATAAATAGAAATATAACAGATGTATACATGTTACAAAAGATTCAGAAAATGATTTGGATTTCTGGTTTGAAACTAAGCATAGCAAAGTACAAACTATTTGGTTCCAACTCTTACATGATCCTATTGACTACAGAGGTAGAAAGCAAGGGGATAAAGTCATGGAATTTGTTTTGTAGATATTCAGTGCTGAAATGGTCATAGAAGTATCCACTAGAATTGGCTCATGAAAATATAATAGAGTCCAACACAGTATGAGAGTCTGAGGAAAGAGCATGATGAAAGCAAAGCCATTAAAAAAACAATAAAACAGTTGAAAATATTGCACAAAATGTATTATATTTTCATTAAATGATGACTGCTATGAACTGGACTGTGTCACACTAAAATTCATATGTTGAATTGACATATAAATAAGACATATGACTAACACCCAAAATAATGATCTTTGGAGGAGGGCCTTAAGGAGTTGCAAAGGGGAACCAAAAAAAAAAAATCAGAATTATTTTTTGGAAGGCGGAAGCTTTGTAGTACAGGTTTTCCCTGCTAGGTAAGTATTTTAGGAACCCATCACCATCAGTGTACCAGCTAGCATTGTTGTGAGAGGCTGCATTTCACTTCAGGTAATTCTTTTTTTAAAAAATTCTTTCAACACATTTGCCCATTTCTCGATGGGTGATTTACCAACACACCTGCCTACACTGCACTTAGTGTTCAACAGTTTTTGACCAAAAATGGTATGATCCCCATGCCCCACCCTCCCTATTCACCCAATCTCACTCTAGGAGACTGTTTTTGTTTCCTTATGAAAAAATCCTCAAAGGAAAATGTTTTGCTGATGTGAAAGAGGTGAAACAAAAAATGGCAGAAGCACTAAAAGGCATCAAAATTGATGAGCTCAAAAACTGTTTTTAGCAGTGGAAAAGCATCTTGATAGATGTATTGCATCAAACAGTAGGTACTTTGAAGATGACCAAAAGTTTAAAGATGTAAGAAAAAATACACAATTTTTAATAAATTCCGAGTTTTTTGGAGTCCTCCCATAATTAGCTTTAAAAGAGGTCATGAGGTTAGAGTCAAGATGGATGGGATTAGTACCCTTAAAAGAAGAGGAAGAAACACCAGAACTCTCTTTTCAGCATGTAAAGACATTTCATCCCATGTGTTTGAACATTGCAGGAAGGTACCCATCTGCAAACCAGAGAGCAGGTCCTCACCAAGAACAGAATCAGCTAGCACCTTGATCTTGGATTTTGCATCCTTAAGAACATAAATGTTTGTTGTTTAAGCCACACAGTCTATGGCATTTTGTTATGACAGCCCAAGCAGACCAATACAATGAGATTTACTTGGGTCACAATGACAATTTATATTTAAGCTCCTAAGGGATTTTTATTTTTATCATAGTACCGAATAGCAGTCAATCAAGCATGACTAAACTAGGAAGTTATCATCCCAAGTTATCCACTTGAAGCATCACTTTATTAGGTGAAACATATTAAAATTTTCAAATAAATTTATGGCCACCCATCAATATCTAACACCTACTCTCTTCCATAGCATCAAACGAAGTATTTATAGCAGACCCAAAGCACTGGATAGATGATGAAAGAATAAGTGGACAGTACCTATGTGTACCACTGCCTGTCAGCTGCAGTTTCTTAGCTGAATAACTCGCTTTTAAGTATTTTAGCTCTTATACTATATACAAGGATGCTAGGTGAGTATCCTTGTGTATAGTATAAGAGCTAAAATACTTAAAAAATACAACCCATCATTGTTAATCAAATAGGACATGGAAAATTAATGAGTTAAGGCAACTTTAAATTATTTATTTTATTCTTCATATTTTAAGTCTAATTTTACCTAGTGTTATCCACTCATCAACCTGGGTAACTGAAAGGCACAACAGAGATATCAGCTACACTGATTACTTTATACCCTTTTTGGAGATTCAGCAGAACTGCTTGGTACAGAGCAATGATGTCTACATAAGTCTTCAAAAGTAAAATTCATATTAATTTAGCTAGAAATGTATAAATTTTTCCATAATTGCTTTAAATCTCAAGAGATATCAAACATAGTTTATATTTAGATGTAGCATATACATTTATATAAATGTAGCATACATATTTTTAATTTTTTTGGTAAAATTTTTGAAGTAGATTTTAGCCCTTGTAATCTAGAAAGAACTCATAAGAATCTTAGAAACACATGCTGTGCAGCTATTTACCCACGTTTTCTCAGGTACCACCATGCCCTATCGATGCTTCCGCTGTTGCATCCATGACGGTTTTTGGCACAGCAAGAGATCAAATTCTGAGGTGACAAATTGGCTGTATATCTGCCCTCAGATTGAATTGCTATTCGGTCAGCAGCCACACCTGTTTCAAATAGAGTATTAATTAATATTCAAATGGCACATGGTATTTCTAATATTTTGTGTATATATATATATATTCCTATTTGTTTGAACACTAATCTAGTCTTTAAAATTGTATATAATTTAAAATTAAGGTAAAATATTATTACAATATTTATATACTCCAGCCAACTTAACTGTGTCATAATGTCACTCATAATTTTGTCTTACTTTGGTATTGCTCCATTGTTTTATTGATTTCAAGATTTGTATTGTTCCTTGTTTCTTTTATTTTCTATATCTGTGAAATGAAACTCTTTGAGAGCAAAAGCCATATGTCACTTATATTTCTATCTTCTGAGCCAAGAACAGTGTGATACATGTAGTCGTGGATAAATATATTTTTTTCGAAATGAGTGTGACTAAACTGAGTCAATAAAGAAAATTGATCATAGAAATATTAATTTGAAATTTAGCCATGGTAATTTGATATACTGAAGCAAATTAAATTCTTGGTTTTTTCTGTTTGTTTGTTTGAGTTGGAGTCTCACTCTGTCACCCAGACTGGAGTGCAGTGGTCGCTCCCGGCCACCACAGCCTTGACCTGCTGGGCTCAGG